>ML120124.1:0-12375 GCA_003788565.2 Ascobolus immersus RN42 | reverse complement strand
CTGCAAGACGGTAGCGTATACGTCTTCTAGCTCTGCATATAAGATCCAAAGCTTATACTTACTTGCCATAAGCTTGGAACATTCCAATCACTTTATCATGCAGATGTCGTCGGATGAATTGCTGTGTATCCAACCAGCTGTAATTCTAGCTTGTGTTATACTCTAATATGACAATCGATCGAGCGGATTATGTTGAAATTTCTCTTTTCATTTTTTAATGTAGTTTCCCCCATACCCTTCCTGCATTTGCTATTCGACATGCATATGCTGTCCCCTGGCATCGTTCGTCCCGATGGATCCGTTATATGGACAAACAGGCACCCTGCCCGTCTGGACGCCTTTGAGACCCATCTGAACGGCTTGGGTACTCGTTTGGACGGGCATCCTGCTCGTCTAAACGGCTTGGGTGATCGTCTAGACGGGCATCCTGCCCGTCCAAACGACTTGGGTAATCGTCTAGACACCTATGGTACTCGTCTAGACCAACCTGGGACTTGTTCAGACATTGTTCAGACTGAACGGGTTGAGGGTTGGACGTTTTTCTCCGGTGTTTCGACGTGCTGGTGCTTTGTTGAGACGCTCTCGATGAATGTCTAGATGTGCTGGGTTTCTGGTAAGACAGCTGCACCGGACGTGCAGACCTGTTGCATACAGGTCTGGATGTTCTGGGGACTGGTCTAGATGGGTTCTCGAAAAGTCTGGACATTTCTACGGTATGTTCATACGTGCTCTGCCATTTGTTTAAACTTTTCTGCGTCCGTCTCGACGGGCGGGACAATGTGGCTGATCCAATATCTAGCACGTTTAGCAACCTAAAATATGGGTCTAGACGCGAAATTTCGGCTGCTACAGACGACTCTACACAGAACGAAGGATGCACAGTGCCCCAAAGCGGAGCAATTTCGCCCACGGGGAAGCAAGACAGGCCCCGTCCATTAGTAGCATAGAAACACTGTGCATCCTTCGTTCTGTGTAGAGTCGTCTGTAGCAGCCGAAATTTCGCGTCTAGACCCATATTTTAGGTTGCTAAACGTGCTGGATATTGGATCAGCCACATTGTCCCGCCCGTCGAGACGGACGCAGAAAAGTTTAAACAAATGGCAGAGCACGTATGAACATACCGTAGAAATGTCCAGACTTTTCGAGAACCCATCTAGACCAGTCCCCAGAACATCCAGACCTGCATGCAACAGGTCTAGACGTCCGGCGCAGCTGTCTTACCAGAAACCCAGCACATCTAGACATTCATCGAGAGCGTCTCAACAGAGCACCAGCACGTCAAAACGCCGGAGAAAAACGTCCAACCCTCAACCCGTTCAGTCTGAACAATGTCTGAACAAGTCCCAGGTTAGTCTAGACGAGTACCATAGGTGTCTAGACGAGTACCCAAGTCGTTTAGACGGGCAGGATGCCCGTCTAGACGACCACCCAAGCCGTTTAGACGAGCAGTATGCCCGTCTAGACGAGTACCCAAGCCGTTCAGATGGGTCTCAAAGGCGTCCAGACGAATATCGTGCCTGTCTGTCCATATAATGGAGCCATCGGGACGAACGATGCCAGGGAACAGCATATGCATGTCGAATAGCAAATGCAGGAAGGGTATGGGGGAAAATACATTAAAAAATGAAAAGAGAAATTTCAACATAATCCGCTCGATCGATTGTCATATTAGAGTATAACACAAGCTAGAATTATAGCTGGTTGGATACACAGCAATTCATCCGACGACATCTGCATGCTAAAGTGATTGGAATGTTCCAAGCTTATGGCAAGTAAGTATAAGCTTTGGATCTTATATGCAGAGCTAGAAGACGTATACGCTACCGTCTTGCAGGAGCTCTAGAAAAGGCAGAAGGCAAGACGTACTCATTGATATAAACGAGAGAAAGAAGCAACAGCGAGGATAAAAAGCAAGAGACACCAGGACAACATCAGAGATATCTCCTTCGCGATCACATACAGCATGCATTGGGTCGCCCAATCATGTCCCGTCGACCCCAACGTTGTTAGATCTCGAGCTAGCTAAAGATCATGCCTCGGCTTCATCTTTCGAATAGGTAAGACCAGGACAACTGACACAATAGAACGTCCCCTCGGCAATAAATGACCACACTGCTTCATCCCGGTCAAACTCAGGTCTTTCCCATTGCAGGTCCACTGCCAACTGATGCCCTCCAGAGACCAAGCTCTTCATCCTCCCGGTGTCGTCCAGTACCTCCAGCTTCACCGCTTTCCTCGAGCGCATGTTGTTGTCTCCAACCACGATCCCAATGAATACATCCAAATCCTCGTCGAAGTTTGTCCTTGCCTCATGTATGAAATCTGGCCGGGAAGGCTGGAGCGCTGCATGGGAGCCAGTCTCTGCGGGGTGGACAGGTTTATCCTTGCGAAACAAGACTTGCACGGTATGGGTAACGTCCGTCGAGGTGTCGTCGAGCCATTTCGCAAAATAATCTCTATACGCTGCAATAATACGTCAGTCCATCATCCTCGCAATCGTACCAAATGGAAGCTGTTGGTCATTGAGGATTTGGAAATCTGGAAACTCACCATGAATACGGCACTTGCCCCAGTGCTCATCTTCAGTAAAGAAACAAACAGCATTGTTCTCTGATGCCTAAAAGCACACAGTTCACTTGTCAGATCCAACGATACCTTGCCATACCAATATTTGGCATGTCGCCCGGGGTTCACATATATTCCTCCCTGCTTGCAGTTGTCCGTATATGCCAAACGCAAGACACGCAACAATTGTCGCGATCGATCAAACTAACCTCCTCAGAGATGCATGGTGTCATGGGAGCCAAACACGAACACAGATCTTGGCCAGAAAGCGGGGATGTCATTGCTACAGAGGCCGTGCCCGAGACTAAATACAACGCCTATGCTTACTCATCCGTGACATCCATCCGTGACTGGTCACCACCGGTTACACATGGTATATGGCGTGGAGTTGAGACCTTTGTGCTGAACAGAGGGCTCACTGCTCGTGCAGTACCCATACGAGTGGAGTTGAGGTATGGTGGTGGATATATAACTGAAACCTAGCGAAACTGGATAAGCTAGCTCAGGCGTTCGAACTAGCGAGGCTGAGATGGGTGAAACTGGGTATAGGCTCGAGCGAACTGAGGTTGAGATGGGCGAAACTGGGTAAGCTCGAGCGAACTGAGGCTGAGATGGGCGAAATTGGGTAAGCGAGCGACGCGAAAGGTGGGCGAAAAAAGCTAGGTGATAGTTAGCATGGTGGAACCTAGGCGGTTGCGGTCTCTCCAGGCGAATGTATGCAACTGCTCATGAAGCCCAAGGTGCGAACGAATGTTCCGAAATACAAGCAGCGACGTAAGATTGCATGCCTGGGCGTGGGTATAATATTCAAGAGTTTGTTGATTCGGATGGCCCATTGCGGTCGAAATGGACATACCTAGGTAGAAGCGGAAAAAAATGGTAGAGGTTCAAAGGGGCGGTTACAAAGAATGGATATCCGCTGTCTCAAAATCGCATGGCAGGTTCGGATGGAAAAAGGATCAAAAGGCAGAAAGATGTCAGGAACGCGCCGAAGCTCTGGAGAAGTCAAACATACGTGTCATAAGACCCTTCCGGATACATTTGTGACATTTCGGATATTCTGGTGTCGCAGATGCCGGATGCACTCCCAAAACTATACTCATCCGTGACGCACAGCCTAATCCGGCTAGTGGACGAGCTCGCTTTTATCACTCCTTCCTCATGTTCAGCTCCACCTGCCACTTTGTCTTCTGGATCTTTCCCGCTAGCCCAAATATTCATGCCACCCAAAATCCCATCTGTTCGGATGAAGGCTTCAACGGGGCGGAAAAAACAGGGCGGGGCGCACAGAACATTCTCACAACGAATTACAGCTTCAAGAAAGTCAAAGAAGCAGAACGGAACAAAGGTTGCACCGACCCGACCACCAAGAAAATCGACTCGAGACGACTCTGGCGAGGAGGCAACACCCAAGCCACCCCGCAAGTCCTCCCGCAAAGCCCCCGTTCCTACACCAGAGACACAGCAAAAGAAACAAAAGCAGCCCAAACAGACGACACATTCCGCTACAGAGAAAGCAGCAAAGCCAGGAAACTCTAGAGAACAAGCACCACCCCCACCACCCCAACCCACCCCAGCCCTTGCTCCAGGTCCCAAAAAGCCAAAGCCTTTCCGCATCCCGAGTAAGTCGCTATAGAGTGTCTCAACTTTCAAAGATGCATACAGGCGTGTAGTTGCTTACCATCCTCTTCCATCTAGAGTCAAAGGAGGTCAATGATGCCCTTGATCGCCTCGAGACAAGGCAGAAGGGCGACGAGAAACAAGAATACCGCAACAGGGACCTGGCTGCATACCTTGGTCTAACAAAGCCGAACGCGATCAGGGACCTCAAAGCACAACTCGGTGATTACCTGGAAGAGACCCACCACTTTTGGTTTCACTACTCCTGGACCAAGTACACCGGAACATCACGCAAAGGACTGACATTCACCGCACAACGGTACCTGATCTCAAAAGGTCACGCATGGGCTCGAGATGGCCAAAAGGTGAGACGTGTGTTGTCTACCATGGCGGAGGATCGACGGCGAATGTACATTGCCGAGAAGAAGAAAATCTACGGAGGGCTACCAACGTGGCTCGAGGCAAAGCTTACGAAACCGAAAGGAAAGGTCAGCTGCCTCCACGACGTGCCTCTTGAAGAAGGCGAATGCTACGATTGGTATGCGTCCGGAGCCGAAGACAACGATGCACTCGACGACAATCTTGACCAGCTCTCTTCCCCCCTCGTCACCAAATCCGCTGCCTCCACGTCTTCACAGCGGCCAGAGGATGTAGGTGCCGACCAAACAGATGCTATACCTGAAGAATACCTTGCAGATAGCTCAGATGAAGAAGACATAGTAGATGCAGCTGCGGGAGGAGGTTCGATTGCATACGGCAGCGACAACAATCTTTCTTCAGATCCCGACGAGTCCGGCACAGAGGATGCAGCCGCTAAACAGGATGACATTGTCAATATCTCCGACAGTGATTCGGACAGCGACACATCCACAAGAGACCATGAAGAAGAGGAAAAAGAGAAAGAGCAAATGGACTCTCATGTCGAGGAAGCGGATCAGTCAGAGCACGACGAGTACACCATATTGTCATCTGATGAAGAGGATACAATAGAAAAGAAAAGGACAACAGTAATGCCCAAATCAATTCTCAAGTCGTCACCACCCAACAATCGCCATATCGAACCCCCAGCCACACACCCTAAGCAGAAGAGAATCGACAGATTCATCACAGACGCAGAGGCTCGAGCAAGAGAAGAGGCACACGACAAATACGTTGAGAAGATGCAAGCCAGACTCCATGACATCCAGAAAATTCGCCAAAAGCAAATGCAAGAGGAAGCAGAGTGGGAGGCCAGAGACCGGAAGAGGGCAGCAGAAACCAAAAAAGAGGAAGCATATTCGAGTGGTCCAGATGAGGGAGACCAGGACGCCACGCGAGAGTCAGACTATGCGTTACCTGACGTTGAGGTTACCCCGGAGCCGGCGAATCGACTGGCCGGATCCGAAAATCAAATAGAGAGGCTATTGAGCGCAATCAAAGGAGGCAATGGGCGCCAACAGGCGGCATCATCTAGCATTGGATCCACTATCGAGGTTGATCTGGAAGCCGTCCGACGAAAGGCAAAAGCATTCAAACCGCCCTTTTCTATACCTCTCGACGACACGCCTCGAACACCGTCCCGGAATCCCACAGCTAGGCGCAAGATGACAAAGGAAGCACAACCAGCAACCAAGTCCAAATCCACCGGAGGTCAAAAGGTTGAATATGACGTCTTGCCTTCTGATCCCCCTTCGTTCTCGCCGGTCGTACCGCCAACACGCTCAGGTCGCAAGGTCACCCTCACCAATAAAGGTAGACGCAATGCGATCGATAAGGAGAAGCAAGATAGAAAGCGGAAAAGGGAAAAGGATGAAAAAAACAATCGGACCAGCAAGAAGGCAAAAGTTGACGAGCTGAAGAATATGCATGAACTGAGTGAGGCGCCAATAGGCGAGGATGGATATGACGAGTTGTTTGACCCTCAGGAGTTCTTGAGTGGAAGTTTTTTTGATTGATGTGGTACAGTATGTTGGGATCATATGGAGAGATATGGATGAAAGTATATGGATGGAGGTATATGGACACTTTAATCTTTAATTCTAATCGGATTGTCAAATGTTCACTCCATGTATTGATTTAGCTATCAGTCTATTTGATAATTTTGATCACAGCCATTCGTGATCGCTGTCAACTTCAGATGAAGCAGCCAATAATTGGAGGACGGGTTTGGTAGGAGCTCTAGTCGAAAGTCTCGTAAATGTCTCTGATTATCGTTAGCCATGCATATATAGAATCAGAGATCGCGAATGTTGGAATCCTACCGTTGCAAAGTGTGTCTTCATTTGCACACTCTTCGACTGCAATGGACTCTTGATAATCCGCACTGCTTGCATCAGTTGAAGTTGTTTCTGTTGTCCCAGTTGGCGGTCGGTCCATAATATCCACCATCTCCTGTAGGGATTTTCCCCATTCATTGTCGATATCCTCTTCGCTTTCCACCTCTCCTGCTGAAGACTCTTGTGAGTATATCGGCTCATGGTCCCTTTCGTCTCCGGTTTCGGCGGCTTCGGGCTTCTCATTGGCAGGCTGAAACGCTACCCATTCCTCCGAGCTGTCGCGATCGCTGCCTGTGAAGAGTCCTCTTCTATTTTGCACTTCTGGCTCGTCTTGGCTGCTCATTACAGCGGGATGGAGAGAAGAAGATTGGGATGACTCGGGGTCAAAATAGCGAGTGTCGTCGGATCCAACAGACGCAAATCTAACTGTTCGTCTCGACACTTCTGAGTGGTTGTTGCTTGTGCGGGAAGCAGTGTCGACTTCTTCCTCATCTTCCGACTGGTAGTCGCTTGCCATTCCAGATGCCTCGGAAGGGCGATAAGATGTAGTGTCTCCATCTGAACTTTCGCTGCTGCTAACATCAGATGCATCTAGTTCGCTCGCGCTTTCCGACGCACTATCATCACTGCTGCCCTTTTGCCGTGCATGTAGAAGATTCGCCTCGAATTGCTCTTTCTTGATTTTGACGCCTTGTGTTTCATCTTCGAGGTCCGAATGACTGTCAGAAGGACTACTACTCATGATAACGAATGGATCCTTTTTGGTACCCATCCTTGGTATATGATCATCGTCGCCTTCTGAAGCCGCAGACGCGCTTGAATCCTCGATAAACTCTTGTTTGACGGCAACGCCATCGAAGGTTACCCGCGCCAAAGTACTTTCCGGTTTCTCGTTCGAGGATTCTGGTTGATGTTCATCTACACCGGCCTGATTTTCCTCGTGGGCGGCTGATGAGCCATTATGACCTTCCATGCCTTCTGAAGTACATATGAAGAACCTCTCATGGTCATATTGAAATTCCCCGACTCGAATGTTGGGGAAACCATCTATGGGGTAGACAGGTGGAGAAGAACAGTCGCGACCGGCGAGATCCTCCATGTCTGGGCAACCTTCACAGTAGAAGTGACCCTTTCCTTCAGCAATCCAAATAGGCGCACCAATCAACTCTGAGAATTTCTTCCATTCATCTGGTAGCTCATTGCAAGCCGACCATCGCAGTCTAGCAACAACAATATGACCGCAATGCATCAACCCTCTGATAAACTTTGCCTTATCTGTGTCAATCTCTGGCCTCAATACCTCAATTGCACCTGTTGGGTCGTATAGCATTGCCTAATTTGTAGCGACCACCACCAGTAATCAGCCACCGAACCGATCGAGCGTAACTCGAGATCTCGCGAAGCCCGAGTATAGAACCAGTTGCATGACATATTGGATAATACTAACAGTGTAAATAGAACCATCTGAAAAGCCACCGACCGCGAAGCCGGGATGTAAAAATTCCTCGGATGTCGGATCGGATTCCAATGTGTGTATCAATGGTCTAAAAACCCCCTCCGTAACTGAACCATCAACGAGGCGGGACGAGAACGGGGCACTTGTTGCAATCACTACATAGCACAACAGTCCGTTAGAAAAAGATAGTATGCAGGATATATATGCGTCAATGCATCATATGCAGTCCAAGTCAGAACCTCTGAGGTTCTGACTTACAAGTACTTAGTATGTTATCGCGTCGTCGCGAGAATTCGGGTATGGGTCGGAGAAACTCACTGTAACACCAACAGGGTCCAAAATGAGAACTTTTTGGATAATAGCAAACGGGATCTTCTGTATCCTGGATGGGCGCTGGTATAGGCGTAACACTTGCACCGGCTGGCAAAAGTTCATGACCCTGAAACAGCTGGTAGAATTCCGTCCTGTTGAGTGGCATTGTCGGGACCGTAGCCTCTACAAAAAGATCGAAGTATTGCGGGATGTTGCAGATATACAGAGCTCGTTCAATCTGTTGGCGACCTTGCTAATTAATTGACAGCCTTTGCCGATCACTTTACTCGCGTTTGAAGCAGCACAATTTCTCAGATAAAGGCAGCCATTCCAAACAAGGGAAAGATTTTCCGCCTTCGCTGGTGTACCATCAAAAAATGGAAGCGAAAGTTTACGCCTTTCTGGTTTTTCTCAGTGCAATTCACATCTCTCCTCATCAAACTCTCGTCACCTCTTCAGATCTCGCCTACGTATATCTCAATTGCTTCCATCTCTTCCACTCCATTTGCCCTCGACCCAGCCGGCCTTGACTACCCACCTCATACACTGTTTTCGTTTCTCTCCCATTTATCAGTTCATCCTCCTCTGTTTCCCCTGGCCAGTAAACGGCAACATCCGGGTTCACCACTTTTCACCGAACCCTCACTGCGCAGTCAAACCACACTGAATCCCTTACCACATAGCAGACGATCGACATATTCTGACTTCTGTTCGTCAAACTATACGATATGGCGAAAAAGACGGCAGCGGCAGGTATGGATGACCAAGTGTTTGCATACCCATCACTGAAGGTTGGTCTAATTTGGGTGCGACACTTTAGCTAAACCCAACACTCGAGCCGACCAGTCCACCAGTGCAGCTAAACCTTCAGCTGCTGCCGGACCATCGAGGGGCAGGCCACGAAATGGTACGCAGACATTTTCAGTGGTATCGATTTGGGTGTTCGTTTGCTAACTAGCTTATCCAGCTGGCGTAACGGCACCGACAGATTCGACATCGAGTGGTCGTAGACGACAGTCAGGCACGAACAATACTGGTGACTATCCGGCCACACCAAGCGCAGCCCCAGTGGACGACAGAACCCCCCTTGGTACGAACTCCAATTGCATTTGCATAGATTTGCCCCTTGTCAATAGCTAATACTGTCGTTTCCGTGCGTCAGGTGCCGGGCTTATATTCGATTCGATAGGTCGACCCATCCATGGCTTTGACGAGGCACTGGAAAGAATCAGTCCTACCGACCATGCACTGCTAAGACAGTTTGTCGCCGCCCTCGATGCAAAGGAGAGAATAGGTGGAGCAGCACTTCCACCGGCACCGGATACCAGCAATGTACATGCAGAGAAGAAAAGAATAACTACCGTATCGACGAATGCCGAAGCCAACTGGGAGACACAACCAGCCACGCCGACACGCAAATCTGAGACACATACCGATAGACACGATAAAGAAGAGCCGAGCCTACAGAACACGGGAACCCCCATCGATCCGCCTACTGCACCAAAGCGCCGTCGACAAAATGGCCCCCCTGCGAACCCAGTAGAGACACCAATACCCACTCCTCTACGTGAACGTGATCCGACACCTGCCCCGACAGCAACTGTCCCAAAAAAGAGAAAGAGAAAAGGCGAACCGGAAGAGAGACCAGCCCAACAGTCAAGAAGCGCACCTCCAGAGAATGCCGAACCCGCTACTCGAAAGGAAGTTGTGCAGAGGCCACCATCACCACGAGCGAAGACAGTCGATCCGGCCGCGGGAGATCAACCGAGGCGTACATTGCTTGACGAAAACGAGTTCAGTAGCTCAGTTGTGTACAAGTTGACTCGCCCATATGAGTTGGACGATCAAGCAAAAGAAAGATTTCAAGCAGGAGGCGTCCATGACCCCGCAGACTTGCCAGGGTTTCGGAAACCTCGTTTGAGAATCACCTCATTTGTCCCCGTGTGCTACTACAGACATAACCAACACCATGGAGAGGCTGCCATATACTGTATGTCGAATTTGCTTGCCTATCTGGTGGTTGCTTCATCAGTATTAATACTAACACACTTCTGTTACAGGGTCGAGCAACGACAACGACCTGTCATGTATGGAACTCCTGCCCGACTTTTCCGTTACCCCACAGGCGCCTACAAAAGTGAGTGTTCGGATGTTTGAATCGTTCACGAATGGCTGGGGACCGGTATGTGTTGGCATTGACAAGGAAACGGTGACCAACATTTTCTGTTATGTTGACGACAAAGACGATATTATCCGCGGGTTGTTGTCTGGCACTCATGTCGTCCTCGGGCACATTTGCTGGGACAGGGGTTCACAGTCGTTCGGCACCACGACCATCCAGTTTGGACGCCTTCGCTGGAAAGCCACCAATTGCCCAGGTCATGGGATTTCCCCGAACACCGCCTCTCGACAATCCCAAGTGGATACTGCAACTTTCGGTGAACAGCAAGTTGGTGGTTTGCGACACCCACTTAGCAGACAAAGGTGAATATATCACATCGACCTAGAACTCCCCATAACTACTATAGTATAGCTGTACGCCCAGTCATGTCATGGTTGAAACAGAGTTTCGTTTGGATTGCTATCTACATCGTTTATAATATATTCAGATCACTTATGGAATATATCATACACTGAGCATATTCCGTTAGCATAGATTTTGCAAATTATAGTGTAACTATCTGAATAGTTCTAGAAGTTACAGTCAAATGTTAATTATCAATTGCAAGGTGCGAGGTAACAGTGAACGCTTTCTGTTCAGTGACAACCTGAATATTGCCTGCTACAAATAGTATCCGCGGCACTTACGCAGTTCTGCATTTTTGAGTGGGCTCAACAGTGGTAAAGAATAGAAGAGTTAGCTATGTCATAACATCGGCATACGCAGTCTATCATGTGGGTGGAGCGGTCTCGGTTCCATTCTGTGCGGAGGTCCTCCTAATGTACGAGAGCATGCGCAAAAGTCGTTGGTAAACTCAGGTGAGACCGTCGGAAGAAAAGGGCCGACTTTGTGTGGGGTCTGAAACAAACTTCGGGCGAGACTTTGCTGATCATTGTACCAATGAACTTTGCGCATACCCTCGTACAGTTCTTGGACAAAATGAATTCACATTTTGCCATTTCACACCAAAAGTGGACAACTTTAGGGACACACAACACCACAACTTGAGAGGCAACATTGGCCTATACTTGGCCTACTAGGTCAGTATATCATAGATTTTAATATATTTAGGTCTCATGCCATAATAATGACTAAAGGGCAAATAGGAACGCAATTTGTGATCTTGCCGGTTTAATTTTGCAAGTTTGTGTGTGAAACTGCAAATTCTCGGCATTCCCACTTGGTAACCATGAATTGCAACAGCTAGAGCTGGGCCACAGGCCTAGAATTTTAAAAAGATCATATTTGAGATATACTTAAGGATGTACTCCAGTATCAAGAACTATCATTGCCCTGGTGTTGTGTTCTGGTGGTTTGGAATTGGGCAGTTCTGGTGTGAAATGGCGAAGTTTGAATTCATTTTGTCAGATAACTGTACGTACAGCTATTTTATCTAGATGATCTTCGACTGTGTATCATACCATGACAAGCTCAATTGCTTAATTGTACTGTCAAGGATATTCAAGGCTGCCTTAATTCATGGCTATGATTGCTACGAGCTGCTTGTGCCTACTGTATCTGGCATACCGGCCGAGAACAATATCAATTCCATCGCAAATTGAGGGATCAGGAGAAGGTTTCACAAGGATTAGTAATCTTCTGATAAGCGCGTTGCAGAAAGATGGCCAAGTCTGACCTCTTGTCTGTTGCGCCACTCACTCCTCTCTCCTCGCCTAATATCGTCACCATTCAATTGCTGCCTTCGTTTTTGGGTTTTGCAGGCCCCTGATGCCCCGCAAGAAGCATAGACATTTCGCAGATAAGCCCCAGCCAATCCTCCTCCCACCATCAGAACTATCGAAGACTGGACAAAATTCAACAAACGAAGCGCCAAATCGAGGCAACCGACCGCTAGGGTTCCTCCTTCCAGGCGAGAATGAGGACACAGAGCTAGACAGAACACCGGTCGAAAAGCGAAAACGGAAACGGAAAATTGGAAATGTCTACGGCTCGGATGCGGTCTCTGAACCTCAGGATCACACACCTTCGGGAATTGACACGGCTTT
>ML120108.1:0-11787 GCA_003788565.2 Ascobolus immersus RN42 | reverse complement strand
TGCGCTTGAATTTCGAGTGCCTGAGCGTCAGGATCTGTGGTAAGGTCGTGGCGCAGTGTGACCTTAAGTGACGGGTGACAAGTCGATGTAAAGACAGCAAGGCGTGGCCGGCGAGTGGGGGAAGAGCCCCCAGACAGTTGCATGTCAAAAGAAGTCGATGAAACAGTAAAGGAGTAATCTGACGAAAGAAAAGGTTCTTGCAGAAGGACAAGATCTGCAGTTCCGGTTGCGGTTTTGAGAATGCCCTGCATGACTGCAGTACTTCGCATGCAATTGTGTTGTATAACACGGATGGAATGCGGCGAAGTCGTGCTAATCATTGCAGGTGGCATTCTGTCGAGCCGTTTGGTGCTGTGCTGTGCGAGCTAGCACCTTTCGTCTGATCTCACAGTCCGGTGAGGTTGCAAAGTGGTCCCCAGCACAAAGGATGCACTTTGCCTGGGTGTGGGTGCAATGCTTGCCCTTCACATTGCATTGGTTGCACGTGTGCGCAGTACTCTGGTGTTTCCCAGCGCAGTACTTGCACGCTTCCTGGTGGCGGCAGCTCTGCCACGCATGTCCAAACGTCTGGCATCGCTTGCACTGGTCCTGGGGGCGTGCGTCGTAGAAGGTTGATGTTCTCAGGCGAACACTGTTGACCCAGACACCCTTGAGTGCCTTCTTATAGCCTGCATTATCCTTGAAGGACAGGACAACCGAACTGCACACCTTGTGCGAGGCAATCTCCTTGACCAACCATCTGGGAGTGCAGGCAAGCTGCAGTTGAGGGTTGTACGCCTCAATCTCCTGCTTCAGGGCATCCATGCCGTGCGGCCCACTGAAGTCCAGACGGTTCACTGAAGCAAGGTGAATCTTGTGCCAGCGTGAAGGCACTGTGAGAGTGCATGGCCGGTTGTCGAAGAAGGGCGAGAGCTTCTTCTCGATATGGCTGGCGTTCTGGACTAACAAGTCTGCGGAGATGTTGTCCATCAGGGACAGAATGATGTTCCCTTTCCCATATAACATGAGAGGAGCGGACTGCTGGGCTTTCCAGCTTGGTCATCTCGAAGATAACGCGGTTGACAGCTTCCCTGATCGCCAATGGGTCACCCCGTGCGGGACACGAGCTGCTAACCAGTAGGCGGCGCTGTGTGGACGGTGGTGGGCCCTGTCGGTGGCTAGGAGGACTAGCAGAAGTGGAAGTGCGATGAGGTGCAGCTTCAGGGACAGAGGGAACGCTTTGGGGCGTCACCTTAGCAGGTTGTTGGACTTGTATGGGGAGTCCAAGGGGGCGATTTGGTTGAACAGCAGCCTTATAGGTTGCTGGTCGGGCTCGAGGAGCAGGTGACGGCCGGACTGGAGCCGTAGCAGGTGGTGGCCGGGCGTCAGTGGGGACCATATGAGCGGGTGGGGCAGGCATGGGGATACCAGCAGATTGAAGCATCTGCATGAGCAAACCTATCCTGGTGTTCAGAATCTGATTCTGGTCCCAGAGTTGCTCCATCAGGGCCGGGTTGTGTCTAGAGAAGTCCGGGCGTGGTGGAGGGCTCTGAGGCGCTGGTGATGAGCCTGTAGGGCGTGGTTGCGGTGCAGGGGTGCCGGTTGGCCGTGCTGCAGGGCGTGGTTGCGGTGCAGGGGTGCCGGTTGGAGATGCTGCAGGGCGCGAGACTGCAGGGGCAGGGCGAGAGCTAGATGAAGCCCATTTGCTGGAGTTGATACTGCCATGACCAGCTGTCTGTGGCAGAGCGAGAGATGAGAGAGCCTTTCCTCCTGGAACAGGCATATCCACGTTGGCATGCTTTGAGGACAGCATGCCGGTACCACTCAGAACTTGCTTCTTCTGAGCAAAGTCGTAAGGCTGGTAGCCTGGCGGGGATGGAGGGCGCTCTGCCCGGCGTTTACCCTGCAGAGGGGCAAAGTGGGCGGCCATGGCGGCCTCTGACACGCTGGCTGTGTCCTCCAAGCGGTTGCCCGCCATCTCCTGGTCCTCTTGTTCCTCTTCTCTTTCCACCCCTTCCATATCATCACGCTCCTCACGATCCAGGGTCTCTCTGCCATCCTCCACATCTGTTGACTGTGTCCTGGCGTCTTCTCCTAAGGCCTCTGAGTCCTGAACCTCCGACAGGACGTCCTCATTCTCCTCCCTCTCTTCCCCTTCATCCCCTGTCCCTTCCCCTTCCTCCTCCTCTGCGTCCTGTCGCATCTGTGATGTTGTCCTGTGTGTTGGTTCCGGATAAATCTCAGCAAACCCCTTCTCCAAGTCGTCCATGGCGTGGTCTGGGGCCTGTGGAGCATAAACAACCAGTTGGTTGCCAATCTCTGCAACAGGTCCAAGTTGGCGAGTTGGTGAACGAGCTGGTGAGGGCGAGTGTGGTTGGGGGGTGGCTGTGGCGAGCTTCCCAGGTGTGGAGGGCATGCTGGCGGCCGGACTGTGGCGGGGGGAAGTCTCTCCCGTAGGATTCGGGGTTGGTTTGCGCTGAAACGAATCCTGAGGTTCTGGAGTTCGGCCTGGTGTTGATCTGAGGTGCTGATTGGAGTTATCAGCGAAATGGGCCGGCGGAAAAGCGCCTGGTGCTGGTGAGGGCGAAGCATTCCTGCCGGAATCGGGGTAATGGTGCTGGTTGAGTCCAGCAGGAGACATGCCAGGGGCAGGAGAAGGGTGTCATGAGCAGAGAAGCGTTGGGACTGTTCAGAATCGCTCAGTGAGGCCGATTCGTCGGGCTGAGGGGTTGTAGCATCCCGAAAAACCGGGGCTGTACGCCCATAAGAGTAAAGGAGGGTTCCTGGCCCTGCAGAGGAGGAGGAGGGCGTCGCATTTCGAGTGCTGGCTCTGGTATTGCGGATTTGGCGTTGTTGTGCCCTTGGTGGTGGTGGGGAGTCCTGCAAGGAGGAGCTGGTGGATGAGGGGGAAGGTGGCGCCATGCTGGCCTTAAGACTCTTGGTGAAGCTTGGGCCAGTTGGGGGTGTGACTTGCAAGTTGAGTAGGGATTGAGTTTGTGGGGTTGGTGACAGAGGCCAGGTGTCCTTTTGGTGCAAAGGAGGGGTTAAAAGCGCCCTGGGCCCCAGGGAAGAGAGAGAAGGAAGGGGAAAGCGAATTTGTGCTGGTAGAGAGGGAAGTGATAGGGGGTAGATTTAGGTGCTGTAGGCCGTACAGAATGGGTGGAGGTTGGTGGTTGTGTCTGGGGGAGTGGGGAAGCGCGATTTTCGCTGTTCTTGAGGTAGAACAGCGGCGTCGCACTCCCCACAGCCCTGTCGGCCGTTCGCTTTGTTGGTAGGTAGGTTCTCCTCTTCAAGGGGAAGAGAATGCGATAAAAACCAGGCCTGTAGGTGGCCTGGTTGTTGAGAAAAGGGCGAAACGAGTTTTTGATATGTTGCAGGAAGGGAGAGAGAATGGTGTCTTCAACCGATTCCTGGGGCTTCACTTAAGCAGGGAAAAGTGATGGTTGTAGTGAAACGAGCACGAGCTGATATAATTGCTCGATTCGCTACAGTTCCACCTAGAGCAGGAGAACTTTTCTATCTACGAGCTCTGCTAAAGATTAAAGCAGGTTACTCCTATGAAGACATTCGGACACACGATGGCATCTTATATCCTACAACAGAGAGGCAGCTCTTGCTGTTGGATTGTTCGCTGAAGCCGACGAGGCAGAAAGAGCACTTAAAGAGGCTATTGAGAATTTATACAGACCCTCGCAGATAAGATTCCTATTCGCTCATATTCTTCCTGACCTACCTTCAAATGCTACCGATTTGTGGACTAAATTCAAAAAAGCAAATACGAACGATTATCGTCTACGAAATCCAAATCTTCCTGCAAAATTTATTGAAGAGCAGGCTCTCGTAGACATAGAAGCTTATCTGTCTTCAAGAGGGTGTCATTTGGAGGACTTTGGTTTGCCTACAAATGACCGATTAAAGTCTAAAGAAGTACAAATGGAACTTGAGTTTGTGACAGAAGGGCAAGTAAGGTTTCGGAACCTAGCAAATCGTGCTGTGCAACTGTTCAACGAAGAACAGACAAGATGTTTACATGAGGATCTTAGATATTTGTCTAAGGGAAGACCCACATTCTCCGATCTTCATTAATGGGAAAGCAGGAAGAGGGAAGACCTTTGTCGTGAATACTGTCATAAACCAGCTACGAGCTTCCTTAAGTATTGTAGTTGTGACTGGAACTACAACTTTAAGTGCTTTACTTTATGAGAGAGGAAGAACTGCACACTATTCCTTTGGAATCCTTGTTGAAGCAAACAGCACCGAACTCACATCAAGAGTCTCCCGACATTCAGGCCGAGCAGGTGTTCTATGACAGGCAGAATTAATTGTAAGGGAGGAGTTTCCGATGGCAAATAAAGCTGCTGTGGAGAGTGTCGATATACTGTTTAAGACACTTATGGCTCCAGGAAGCAATTTGTGTAGAGGGCCATTTGGAGGAAAGCCTTTCGTTGCAGTGGGCGACTTTCGTCAAGTAGCTCCTGTTGTGAAAAATGCAACTGGACCAAGTGCTACAATCGATAGCTCTATCCGTTCATCCTATCTATGGAGTAGCTTCAAGATATTAGATTTGGTTCAACTTGTTCGTAATGCACAGGATCCTGAGTTCGCAGCCTGGGTTGACATGATCGGGGAAGGTGAAGAGACAGAAATCAACTTCGCTAATGGCTTCCTTTCAACAACGGCAAGTAAGGAAAAGCTTGATGATTTTCTGTATCCTGACGATACTATTCTACAACCTGAAAAGTGTACGAGTAGAGCCTTAGTCACTATTTTACAACCTGAAAAGTGTACGAGTAGAGCCTTTCTCACTCTTCTCAATCGGGATGTGGGCTCATTCAATGAGAAAGTTCTTAATCGTCTACCTGGAAGAGAGGTCACATACTACAGCTTTGGTCGTGTAAAGGAATCTGAGGGCGAGGACATTGGAATTCGTAAAGATGCACTCGGAGACTATCTTGCAATGCAGAGAGCGAATGGAGTTCCCTGTCACGAGCTGAAACTCAAGGAAGACTGTGTATCTACTATTATGAGGAATCTCTCAATAGAGAAGGGCTTGGTTAAGAATGCTCGAGTAATCGTTCGCAAACTACTGCGGCATTCAGTATAGGTCTCCTTAGTGAAAGGATTAAATCACAATCAAGCTGATACGAATTGGCTTCTGATTCCTCGCATCTTTTTCGATTTTACCCCCTCACTTGTACCTTGGACGATTGAGCGGCGACAATTCCCTTTAAGGCTCGCCTATGCAGTAACATATAACTCTTGCCAGGGCCTTACTCTTGATTGTGTAGCATTGGATGTACGAGTAAATCCTTTCGCTCATGGCCAACTTTACACTGCATTAACAAGGGTACGAAGACGAGAGCATTGTATTGTTTTCGTGGGCAAGAAAGAAGATATGAAGGTTAAGAATATAGTATACAAGAGTTTATTGTTATAAAGTTAGAACAATCTATTTAAGCTTCCTCATTCTTTTCTCTTTATCCTTCTTACTCTCAAAGTCCTCGAATGTAGTATCCTCCTATGCACGACCATATCGCTCAACATGGTTTTGTATAGCCTTTGGCAATTGCTTGCTTTCAACCTGGCAGTAACCTCTTTGAAAGAAGTCTCCTGGGTTAGGATTTCCAAAATCGTCGATATCAGGAATAGAGGTACCATGTAGCTCGCCCTGTTGCCATCCAACCATTCTGTTACTGCCACCTTGAATCCTAATCCCATAGTCGGAGATGTAGAAATGACCACCCTTCTCCTTCCCACCCTTGCTTCCTGTTGTGAACGATACTGTGTATGCTGTAAGGTTTTTTTCATGGTGGACATATCATGCATAGTTCTATGCAATTTCACCTCCTAAAGGGGCTGCCTTATCCATCAAGTCGAATCGGTGTGGCAAAGCTGTAAGAGGGTCGCGGTACTCAATGAATATGAGCGATCGTTGGCCATCCATTCGGGGAAGACTGTATTTGTTGATAGCTTTTTTGTAATCTCTTACAACCTCCTTCGGGCCAGTCCTGACAAGTAGGTTCGAACCAAGAGCAAAGACAGAGGAAATGTTGCGGTCGAAGTGGTCCCAGATTCCTTTTTTGTTGCAGCGGTAGGGCCCAGCAATATCACCACTGTCCCATGATTTCTTCCAGTTCAAACAGCGAGCATTCCGAGCTCCAGCTGCGTAGCCCACCATCCCAAGCTTCCCAGGGTCCTCCTTCCTGACACTTTTCAGGGTCTCGCAACCAGCAGCAATGACATTATCCATCCACTCCAAGACCTGAGGATTCTTGACCAAGTCGGAATAGACAAAGCCAATGAGCTCGCCTGAAGCTCTGTCTCTCATAACTAGGTTCTCGCCCAAACCAACATCCAGCTGCAGCTTGCTTTCATCAATGACACAGTGTGGAAAGTATTGGCACCAGCCAACTTTCTCTCTTTCGTCAGGTAGTGGTGCTGTAATAACCCAAGCAGCCCATCGCTCTGAAACAGCTTCGGACTCGCAGATCTAATTGTCCTCTGGTGGATAGGCAACCTCCAGTCAGTCAAGAAAGACTGTCCCAACAGTCTCCAGAAAAGCAGACACTTCGGGTGTTGCTTGGTTGCTGTGAAGAAGTTCTTTGAGGAGAATCGCTGCTCGATTTTTGTGCTCGGTTTTGGCTGTGTTGATGGCAAAGAAGCAGTTTTGGACTATACAGTATTGTTCCTTGGTAACTCCAGCCTTCAAGAGGTGCTTTGGATCTGGAGGGTTGCCATTGGTGTCAAACATGCCTCTGAGGTTGTAGAACTCCTTTTCGGTGATCTGAAATGTATTGCAGGTGTGCTCGATGTGATCTGGGTGAAAAGCCTCGCTGACATAGGTGCAGAGGTCAGGTAGGCTGGCGATATGGATGAAGATGGAAGCAAGTCGTGATCGGGTGTCAGAGCGAACACCAGCTGGTCCGGCCTTTCTTGGTTTGCCAGGTCCTTTGGGCATCTTTAACTTTTAAGTTAGCATCGTAAACAAGAATGTCGCCTTGATTGTGCTGATGGCTCTGGCCGTCATGAGAGAGATGGTGTCGGAGTGCTGAGCCTGAGTGATCTCTACTCCCATGCTGGATCGATAGTAGGAGAACTTCATTCAGCCCATAGGCATATGAAGTAGTCTGGCATCTGTAAAGTATCCATCATATCCATCCAGTAAGGAGGTTTCCCAGAGAGTCGAGCGAGTCAAAGAGCCAAAGTGCGGAAACCGTATAACCTTCAGCTTGGAGAGTTCGCAGCATTTAGTCTTCTTTTTAAGTGATCTTCCACAAATCTTCTATTTGCGCTTGTAATTTAGGGGATTTTCCGATAGCCATGTATCAAGAGTTCTTCTTCATGTCCCAGACATTCAAAGATTGCTTTAAAGTAGCTAAGCTAATCTTTACACCTACGGTAGCTCTAATTGCTGATATATCTTCCTTTTGCAAAAGACCTTGATTCATATAACGGTCCTCAATAAAATCCGTGTAGTTCTTCCAGATAGGACTTAACATTTTCAATATAGTTGATCTACTTTTTCTAATAGAAACTTGTAAATCAATAGCAAAGTTCAATTTGTTGAGATTGTTCGTTTGTTGGAGGAGAACATATGTCAAGGGTAAAAAAATTTGCATCCTCGCTAGAGAGATAACATCCTTGCTTCCCAGTTATGCTTTGCAGAAACATTAATCAGGAACGGGAGGAAAGAAATGTCTTTTCGAAGCTTGAAATGTCTCTATTGTGATAAAGATCTTGAAGAATTCCGTAAAGCAGAGATACAAATTTGCCCTTACTGCTAGAAGAATATTATTTGGGCACCATTCAAGATAAAGGTAGAGGTAAAGGAGGAACCGGTACAATCCAAAGAGGAATTGAAAACAAAAACAAAGTCTTTCCTATTACCGGACCAGCAGATCATGTCTACTTTATAGTTCTGATGAAAAACTCTCTCACTCAGCAAGCAAGAAAGCTCCTTAGTCTAGACAGTTCTACTATCTCGAAGATACGTACTAGAATCGCTCAAGCTGTTTTGCATCAACAACGAGCAGGTCAAAAGGATGCAGAGAAGGCGTTAAAAAAGGAGGGTCTATCTGGCTTTTTAAAATTATCTGCCAGAAAGGCAGATATCCGTTTATTCTCGTACGGTAAGTATGTCCTTCCTTTATTGACCTTTTCTGATTTGTGTAGATATTAAAATCAAACGCACATCTTTATTGGCAAGTCAAGTTATGATGCTACATGTGACAATGGAGATCTCTCATTTTGGCGAGGATGGGCTAAAAATCCGAAATTCTCTTGAAGAATGGTGTACATGTGAGTAGGTCTTGAAGGACGAGTACGAAATCGTTGGGAAACCATATTGGGGCCTAATGTGTGGACAAACAAGTATTTCCAGATTAACGCTTCCATCATCTGGTACTGTGGCACATATTCTTTCCTGGTTGAAGAATCAGGATCTTGTCTCTGTTTCGTTGGTACAACCAGTGTCGCCGTTGGTTTGTGAGGATGAAAACCCGCTAGTAGATAAAGAACCAACTGAACTAGCTACTCCTAAACCAAAGACTACCCTTACGAAGCGGAAGGGTGGGAAGATACCAATTAAAAAGAGAAAAATGAGCTTGGAAAGCAACAGTCAAAGAAGCGGCGTCAGGATAACTCTTTATCAGAGGTGCAGATTAAACAAGAGCTGTAAGACCACTCCAGTAAAGCTATTAAGCATGAAGAGTGTCCGAATGGGAAGCATGAGGACAAATCTCAGGATGAAATGGATTCCAGAAGCAAAGATGAATATAGGGAGAGTGACGTAAGTTCATTGCTTCAGGAGCTTGAACTAGATATGCCTGTAGGGTCACCAAGCAATGCAATTTGTCTTGCGGCTCTAAGACAAACAAAGAGTATGTTGATTTTCAAGATCCAAACCATTCTAATAAGTGTATAGGTATGCGAGTTCAAAATTCTAATCTTGAAGAAGAAGATGGAGATATAGAACAAAACAATTTCAATCAGGCGCTACAAGGGAGGGCTTTATGCTCCCATGTCCGAAAAGCCGTTACGGTAGAAGCATCAAGCTAACGGAGGTTACTAAGCAAAATCAGGAAGCAGTGAAGAGTAGGATGGCTGCCTGTAAAGCTGATAGTAGTTCCAAATAATATCGGGGGGAGGATGAATCAAATTTGTGTGTGTTTATACGGTTTCAAGTAAAATGAAGTCTTGTCCCAAAAGCAAAGCTAACCAGAAAAGAATCCAGCCCCCATGTACTCCTTCTCCAACATAAAAGTTGTGTTCTAGTCCTCTAATCCAATATAGGACTCCTTGTCCAAGTTATGAGTACTAATAAACGCTCGAGGTTTCTGAACGATAACCATTCCTAGAGCCCAACCATCATCTGCCATGCGATCTGGCTTGCCAATTGAGTTCCTGCATAGAAGCTTTATTCCTGTCCATACAGTGATGCTTCCTGTATCCTAACTAAGGATGACACGATTCTTGCCAGAGCCGATAATGTTAATAGACGGGAGGACGAACTGAAACTCAGATAGTTGAAGTGCTTTTGGAAGACGGAATCGTAAACCATAAGTGTGAGTAGGGCCATCCTTATCAAGATTAAGAATCGCTGCATATGCATCGTAACATACTGTAGATTGCAGTACATATTACTCCCTCAAGGCTGATTTTACTGCCGTAAGCCAACTGTCTCCATTTCTTAACCTGTCCCTCAAAGAGAGTAAACAAAACATTAGCGAAACAGTCAAACATGAAGTTTCGACTATCTACCAAAGTCTTTGCCATGGAAGCGTGAACCTTCCCTCTCTTAAAGTTTAGGACTGGACCAACATTCCCTTGAAAGTCAGGACGAACTTTAGAGGAGTGTTTTTGGCTAACCCGAAGAGATCATAATCAAATCCTGCAAACCTGCTATAGGCAACTGATACGAGATGCCAATCTGCTTCTATTGACAAGGGGTTGAACTCCTGAAGGCTTTACAGTTCAATGGTTGCATTCAGTTTCACAAGCTGACAAAGCTGGGACAGAATGTGACCTTGATGAACCACCAAATGCATCAGGATTGGAAGAGTGAAATTCTCATGGCGATTGCTTGAGTCTGAGATAAACTGCATTTCATCCATATTGAATACAGCAACAGTGTCTTCCTCAAAATCTTCAAAATTGTGAGTGGAAACAATATCACGTGAAGGAGAGACAAGCTCACACCATTTGCCCTTGTAATCCTCATGAATGGAAGCGAAATCTAACGTGTGCTTTGCGGTTTTGAATATCTTGAAGAAGTGGTGATAGATGTGGAAATTCGTCTGAATCCGAAATAGTGTAGTGAAAGAAATAATTGTAAAGTGCATTCCAAGAAGTTTGGCGGGCATCAACAGCCTGTCCTTGATTGGAACATTCAGGATGCGATTGACAATAAATGTCTTCCACTCAAAGTCGGTATAAAGCCCTTGCATCCAGATGTGATCCAACGGTGTAGAGGAATCAGAAGATCGACTGTCAATAATCTTATTCTCAATAAAGGTGGCGATCTCATGAATGATGTGCTTTTGGGTGGTGGTAATCATCATTGTTGAATTGTATCCGGTTTGAATTGCTGAACGGCGTCAGATATCCGTATCCCGTATCTGAGTTGAAGACAAAATTGTAAAGGTGATTGTTATGCTGCCTCTAAGCCGGCTATCCAACATAACAATCAACCTCCAATGTCCATGAATAACATGGATGGCGAATCTGATTGCATGCAAAAGGAGTTGATTGATTGATTGATTAATTTATAATCCTTAGAGCTATCTAGCTATCGGATAAGAGGAAAGAGACAGAACGAACAGAGCTCATCCTGCCGGGCAGCACTCCCCCAGTGTGCCCATCATGTAACTAAAGAGAAAAGACAAAGTAATCTCAAGACCCAGAACGAAATGTCAACAGGTTTCTCATGCAGCTTCATCTGCAATAGTCTCCTCGCCAGTAAAGGGAGATCAGAGGTGGGAGAAGCAAGCGCTAATCCAGGTCTTGGGAGATGTCGCCAAAGCCACTGACCCATTCGCGTGCAACTTGCGGTCGCAGAGCTATAGGTGTAGCTTGAAGGAAGAATAACAGTTGTGGTGTCCCCATAGCGGAGAAGATATCCAAACGCTTACTACCATTGGGAGCCCTGGTAATAAGGTGTTGGAGGTGGTCCTGTCGCTGTTGTGCGTACCATCGGCAGTACAGGACAAGATGCTCTGGTGTCTGGTTGTAGTTGCCACACGAACAGTGGCGGAGTACACCAGATTTGGGGATGGTTCTGAGGTAAGCATTGAAGTAGCCGTGCCCATACCGAATTTGAATGACCCTGGATGCATCACGCTTGGAGGCATGGGCAAGAATAGGGTGAATTCGGCGTTTGGGACTGCCTATGAACGAGCGGGTGCTCAGTCGCTGCTCCCACTGTGTTGCCCATTCGGTCATGGCTTGTTGACGGATACTGCGCTTGAGGAAAGCGTGGGAGACAACTTGATAACCAATTGCCGGCCGTTTCTTTGAGCCCTCCTTTGCAAGCCTGTCTGCTTCGTCATTGCCAGGGACCCCTTCGTGTCCAGGAACCCATTGGATGTGCAGGTTCACTCCCAGGTCGTCAAGGGCGTTTGCCACCTCGTGAACTCGTATAGCAAGTGCTTGCCCAGTGGTTGGGGAGGTGTGCCTGAGTCGATGGATAACTGAAGTGTTATCCAAGAAGACCCAGCAGTCGATGATGGTCCTGTTGCGTCTGGCAAGGGCTTTGGCGCGAACACAAGCGTAGTAACAGGCTTGTAATTCGGCATCAAAGACCTCTGATGT
>ML120080.1:0-12459 GCA_003788565.2 Ascobolus immersus RN42 | reverse complement strand
GTGACTACCTCTCGTGTCTTTGCCTTCTTTCTTTTTTTCCTGTAATTGAACACAGGATCATCTGGCTCATACGGGTCTTTGTAATGCTGCGCTGCCTTACGGAGATACTCCTGCTCGACCGCCTCTGCGACCTCATCCAGAACGTCCCAGTTCTCCTCCTCAAACAGGACATCGTCTTCAGGTTCCTCATTACTGTCATCACCATATCCTGGCTCACCAGGTAGCTTATCAGACTCCGGCTCGACTGAGGGCTTGACGCGTTCTAGCTCAACTTCCGGTATTGTGCTCATTTCACCCTGCTCCGACCTCGCCATCGGCGCTGTCTGGCGAACTGGCGGAGAAGATGCCATTTCCCGCTCGCCGGACGAAGTCGGTTTTTCAGCTTCCCCAACGTCTTGCTCCATCTCATTGTCGGCCTCGTCCTGCGGGTCCTCGACGTACATATGAAAAGCTGGCGATGGTGTTCTGATCCGATACTCAGAGTTCGGTGTGTCATGGCGGGAGCTGGACTTGTCCGAGTCAAACAGCGATTTGATCAATGGCTCGAGAAGGGGAGAATCTTGGCGAGGAGTATGTATCGGAGAAGAGCTGTTTGAAGTATGCGACAATGGAGAAGGAGAAACAGACGACGATAGGATGTGATCGTTATGGAGCTGATTCTGTGGGTCTTCTTGGGAGTTTGGCTGTGTCTCTGCTTCGTCTTCCGACGAGCTGCTGAATTCAGAAGAGGAGGATGAAGAGCCAGAAGAGCTGTCAGACGAAGATGAGGACGAATCAGGGTCCGATGCCCTAGCAATGCTATGGCTTCTCGAAATCGTCGCCATCTGAATGTCCTCCTCTGAGCTCGATGAGTCTGATGAGTCCGATGAGTCCGACGATGAAGAGTGAGGACAAGATGTTGGATTTACAGCGTAGTCTGTGCCATGTACATTATGCAAAGACGGCAGGTTTGTAGGAACGGGCGACCGCAATCGTGACGAATCTTCTCGCTGCCAAAGAAAATCCGGAGGCTCTTTCGACCGCCTGTGATCTTCTCTGTCGCCTTCACTTAATTCGTCCTCCTCTCCTTGGTCGGTCTCGTATTGGCGTAGATCCTCTAACCACCCTCTCTTCCAACTCCTAGTCCTTCTCCTCAATCGATCCTCCTCAGTGGTGGGCCTTCTGACAGGAATCTGACTGTGATCGGCATCGTTGACGATTGGACGACGTTTCTGCGGTTCGACGGTGGATCCTTCTACTTGTCCGCGATGTTCCTTCGTCGGTGACTGTTCGTACTCGACGCGCTTATCTGGAGAACCCTCAACCTCATGATGACTCGAGGTTGTAATGGGGACAATGTCGTTCTCGAGCGCCTTCCACTCCTCATGCGTAAACAATTCGTATTTTGTATGGACGAAGTGCGGTCGTTGGTCTGGTCCTTTCATGTAGCAATTGCACTCGATTGGCTCTGGGAGAAATTCGGAATGGCGGGCATTCTGCCTCTCTTCGGCAGTCTTTTCGTCTTTTCGGACCAGGTTTCGAATGCGAGTGTCTGGTTTTCGAGGCTGTCGGCCCGCCTTCTTCGGGCCCATCGCAAGCCGTTCGTCTTTCCGTAAAGGCTTCTCTAGGACGCTATGCTAATCGACATGGTGAAGAGACCGAGTGTATCGAAACGGACGGCGAAAGTGAGGTAACAACGACGTGACAGAGATAGGTGTATGTTGTATTCACCGGATATGATTGTCGTTAGGGGACGTGGAATGCTCGAGGCTAGAAGAGGTAACAATGTGTCGCAAAGAGCTAACAACAAAGCGGATCGCGAGATTGAGAATGGTGTTTTGGTTGTGCTTCCCTGTGAAGAGTCGGATACACAAAATTTTCGTGGGGGGTTTCACTCTATCCGTTATCCGCTAGTTAACAAGTACCTAGTACAACATTGTGTAACGCTCGCATTTCAAGGACACACTGGAATGGAGCCTCAGAATCGTTCATTGACAGTGTTGAAATAATCATATTAAATGTCAACTCCAACGCCCCGAATATACCCAGAAGATAATTAACCCATCCCTTTAGATTCCATCCGAGCAAAAATTTCCCATATTTGGTTTCAAATCCAGATCCCGTTAAGTAAAAAAGAACGAAACCAGTAAACAAAAGAAAACAAGAGAAGCAACCATGAAGTGGGGAAGCGAGAAAAGAGAAGAAAGAAGATGGATTTCAGGACTGCGGAAATCCTGGGGTCATAGGGACCTGCCAAGGCACTAAGCTATCTACACCCCCTCCTCAGCCCTGTGTGGCTCGGCTAACCAGGCGCCTTCCCGTTCGGCTAAGGGCGCTAGCCGATGTCGGACGGCAGTCCCCCCCGCAAAAAGAAGATCGGTGAAAGCAACATAAAACGAAAACAGTACAAAAGACGGAAAAACTAAGAGGAAACGGTGGAGTTAGCGGGAGTCGGGTGAGAGGATAGTTTGGTGATTGTGTGGCGTTGGCGAGTCGTTAGTTGGCGTAGGTAGTCGTCGAGAAGGTCAGAAGCATTATCCCGCAGGTTCTCCTCGTTTTCCCACGTATCGTCATGTGGGGTGTAGCCTGTCCAACGACACTTGTAAAGCACGCGGTCGCCGAAGCGGCGGTGTTTGACGATCGCCGATATCTCGTAGACCTGGTCTGGACCGGTTGGTGGAGGCCTCGTGGGCGCACGTGTGTCCTGATCCACGGGTTCGAGATTAGCAATACTGAAGACAGGCCATGTGCGGGAACGTGGAGGTAATTCGAGCTCGACCGCGTGTTTGCCATGCTTCTTAATGATAAGGTAGGGTTCGGAGTATAATGGGGCGAGTTTGGTCGCATTCGGCTGTGGGTGTGGGTAATCCTTATCCTTGCGATGTTGCGTGGCGTAACGGATACGGACGTAGGTGCCGACTGCGAATTCAGGGATCGGTACGTGCTTGCGGTCATGGTGAATGGCAGAGATCTGATTGGCGTAGTAGATCGCGTCGCGCACGTCGTTACGAGTGGTAGCCATGCGAGTCGCGAGGGAGGTGGGATTTTGGCTTTCCAACATGTGGGGCAGTCCTGCTGCGACTCGAGCCACGTTCTCGTGGTCGGGATACGTGGGAGGCACGAATCCATACATAATCTCGAATGGTGTACGTCCCGTGGAACGGGATGGCGAGGTGTTAAGCAACGCCTGCACGAGTGGGAGGAAGTCGATCCAGTCGGACTGGTGCTGGTTAACGAAGCTTCGCAACATGACCTCCATGGTGAGATTAGTACGTTCATGACGTCCTCCTGCCTGCGGGTGATAGGCGGTCGTAACGGACAATTCCACGTCGAGGAATTCACCAAACAATGTGGCCCAGAAAGTTGAAAGGAATATGGTGTCGCGGTCGGTGAGAATAGCTGCAGGGAGTCCCCAGTAGGGGTGAACGTAGCTGAGGAACCCTTGAGCCCAGTCTTGTGCTTGATAGTCAGTCCTGCCTGGCACCAAAACGACTCCCTTGGATAGACCACAGGTGATGGGAAGGATAGCGTCGTAGATAGGTGGGTCCTTAGTGAAAGCTGCGCGGAAGATGCCTAACGAGGGAGACGACGGCGGGAGGCCTGTAACGAAGTCGAGGTGTAGAACTTCGAAAGGCCGGCTAGGCACCAGTCCGGGGCGTAATTCACCATAGGGCTTATGGTTCTTGGCCTTCATTCGCTGGCAGGATTCGCAGGTGTTGATATATCGGCGGACGCGCTTAAGCATATGGCGGATATAATAATGAAGACGTAGGCTGTAGACGCAAGCGTCCTCCCCTGGGTGGCCACGGAGGTCGTGATATTTGTAGAATAAACGCTGCGTGAATGTATGTGGCACACATAGTCGAAGTTCGCCGTCGATGCGGGCGAATAATAGTAAGGTTGCTGGGTCCTCTGGCAGAGGGATAAGTTCGAACACCCTTCTATCCGGCATCGGGCTTCCGGGCCGTTCCTTGAGGAAGGCGTAAATGCTGCGGAAAGCCTCGTCCTGGGCTTGGTCGTGGGCCAATTCCTGAGCATACTCGTAGTTGATCGCCACGAAGCAGATCTGTGGAAACGGGGTCTCGAGCGGCGGGTCTGTTGGGGTGGCGACCTTTTTACTGCGGGTCGGAGGCTCCATTGTAAGGTTGTAAATGGTTTCCACCACTGGATCGTAACTTGAGACCGCTTCCTTGTCGCCAGGCAACCGACTGAGGGGATCGGCGTTGGTCATGGTGACACCTGGTTTGTAACGAAATTCGAGCTTGTCGAATTGGCTAAAAAACAAGGAAATGTTGACGAATTTCTGGTGTCGGCGCATCAGTGATGTAGTTCGGCCCAAAGAGGTGGATTTGAGGATATCCAATGTTGCTGTGTGATCCGTGTAGAAGATAACGCGACTTCGATTGTCGTGAATGTAATGTAATAGCTTCCGGGCGACCCACACGGCCCCACAGATTTCGAGTTCCGTCGCCGAATAATTGCGCTCGTATTTGTTGAGTCCCTTCGAGAGAAAAAGGACGGGCTGTTCCGTGGATGGGGGATGCTTATTAGCGATAATATCTGTTGTCGTCCAGTTCTGGCGTTCCATCGTGGCTCGAGGGACCTGGTGGACGCAACCGGCGTAACCGTACTCGGCTGAGGCGTCAAGATAAACAATCAAAGGCAGGGTAGCGTCGTAGTGGATGAGTGTGCGCTGCGCTGCCAGCGCGTCTCGTACGGTGATAAACGCCGCCTTGACCTTCGGAGTGATCAATTCCTCTGGTATCTTGCGTGATGAAAGCGTTGAATGTTTGACTGGCCTGGCGGGATCGTTCTTTCGAGATGCGGCGGCTTGTTCTCGCGCCCGGCGGAGGGCTTCGGTCTTGAGTTGTTGGAGTGGTTCCACCTTCCAAGCGTAGTGGTCGACGAATTGGCGGTAGTAGCCTGTCAGGCCGAGGAAGTATTCCAGGTGCGCTATAGTCGTGGGGAATTGGAGCTGCGCAATGGCCTTGGTCTTTTCGTCGAGGGTTGATAGGCCAAATTTGTCGACGCGGTGTCCCAGCAACTTGACCGAATCGAATGCAAAGTGACATTTAGCCGCGTTGATCGAGACGTTACGTCGTTGAAAGATGGAGAGCACTGCATGGAGGTGCCGTAGGTGGTCCTCGAAGGTATCTGAGTATATAACAACGTCGTCAATAAATCCGCGTGCGTACATCTTGTGATCTCGAAGAATCGCGTCCATGAAGCGTTGCATGTGGGCAGGCGAATTCTTGAAGCCCATAGGTGCGACATTGAAGAGCTCCTGTCCTCGGTGAGTTACGACGGCAGTCTTCCACCGGTCGGCGTGTGCGATTCGACGCTGGAAGAAGGATTGAGTGAGGTCGAGGGTAGTAATGTATGGTTTCTCATAGATGGCTGCGAGGATGTCTTCCTGGATCGGTAGGGGATAGCTATCTGCCACTGTTGCCGCATTAAGTCCACGAATGTCCACCACGATTCTGGCCTTTGGGGGCGACTTGCGGTTATCCCAGACGGCGAAACAGTTCCATCCCACCGGACTGCCTTTGCCGCACCAGCTCATCTGCCCCGCTGCCTGCATTTGGTCATGCCATTCGTCGATGGCCTTCTTGTCTCGTTCCGGGATGCGGAAAGTCCCCCGCGTCTTCAACTCGTGGTCGGGCTTGAGCTCGATTCTCATCCAGTCTTCTTCGGGCTCGTCTATGAAACCATTACCTGGTTGAAAGATGGAATCATACTGGTGCAGCACTTCGTCAAGCGCCTCGCGTTGAGATGTTGAGAGTTTATCGTTGAATTGGTGTGGAGCGAATGTTCCTGGTTGGGGATCGGGAGGCGGTTCAGGTGTGTGTTCGGCTGCGGTGGTAGTGAAGAGCTCGTTCAAATAACTGGTCTTAGCCTGTTGCCAAAGTTGCGAGACGTACTCTTCTCCCTTGTGTGCAGCCACCGAGAGCCAGTATGCCGTAGCCTGTTCAGGCGCGTCCTCGGCGCGTAATCCTGTCTCGGCAATATAGACATGGTCGGCGTTATCCGGATCCAAGCAGTAGGTTTCCAAACGTGTGGCGTCTACGGGATACGCCACTCCCAGTTGAGCGTGTTTTGGGATCAGCAGAGGCTTATCGTGCGTATTTGTGACTGATATCACTTCTGTTGTAGAGTCCATGAAGGAACGTTGGAGGTCTGCGTGGGTCCGCATTGCCTTCGGTGTATGGCGCGTAAAGGGGACAAATTCATAGTCCGTGCCTTGCATGAGCTGGCGGGTAGAGATCGGAATGGTAGTTGTAGTATACGGAGGGATTGTGAGGCGTCGGTCCGACTGAAGGAGGACCTTGGTGGGTGCAGCCTGCTTGGTGATCGAGAGAGGCACTTGGACAGACGCACAGGACGCGATAGTCATGGTCTGGTTACCAAAGTCGACACAGAAGCCTTCAGGAACTGCGATGTCGTTGCCTATCAGTACCTTGCATCCGAGTGATGGCACCACGTGGAGATCGCGTGACAGAACGGCTACCTTATCGGTAAAACCTTGCATTCGGTTGGTTGATGGGACGTAGATGTCAACTCGAATGTACTCCGTCGATTGATGCATAGCACCTCCAATACCCTTTACGTGAAGTGGCTCAGCCCGATGATGTCTGGTTAAGGGGTTGACGAAGGATAGAGAGAAGGCGTCATCAATCAATGAAATACCACAACCGCCATCGAGACAAGCCAAAAAGACACGCAACAAATTTTCGTCGTTGAGCGAGATTGGGATCTTCGCGAAGGTGTAATTCTTGAAGTCGGTTCCTTCCCCGTTGGGAGGTAGTGCCTTAGACCGGATGTATTGCAGTTTCTCCGTAACCAGGAATGGACCAAGTTCGGCAAATTGGACGTCAAGAGGAGCTTGAGAGGCATAGTGGCTTTGCGCGTGCCGCTTTGCTTGACGGCGAGATGGGAAGGTTAAATCACAACTATCACAATGGGAAGAGATGGCCTTGGGTGAACCAATTTTGATTTCCTTAGCTAATGCATCCACGGACTGGCTCGTGTCTAAAGGGTAGGCTAAATAAGACGGCAAGCAATCTAACAATGGAGAAGACGCAGGAAGGATAGGAGATAGGGAAGGTTCGTCGATGGAAATATCCACGAGGAATGTATCGATGGGCGAATGTTTAGACTGGGCACTGTCAGCGTGGGCTGGTTGGATAGGATAAGAGGACTCACAGTAACCAGGATAATAGGTGGCAAAGAAAGCGTCCGTTTCCAGAGGTTCCTCAATGTCGGGTTGGTGGTCCAACAGAAGATCTCCCTGATACGCGTCTGCTTCGTCATATTCCTCCTCATATTGCGCCGTATAAGACTCGACTGGGACCCAAACAAGTTCTGATTCGGCAAAATGACCCTGCATTCGTGTTGGGGTCGCTGGTTGGTAAGGACGATATGGACGTGGGTTATAGGTAGGGAAGGCCGAAGTCGTAGAAGTAGGAGTCGTGGATGTCGTTCGAGTCGTAGTTGTGGCCGTGGTATTGTTGCGAGGGGCTACTGGGATAGTATTCGGATTGGTACGCTGCTGGCGGTCAGTATACCGAGAAGCATGTTGATCGCGATTGTACCCTCGATACCCCTGTGGCTGGGCTGGGACCAGTTGTCCGTTGGGTTGCCGGAGGTAGGGTGCCATCTGCTGCCCTGACCCTCGTCGACGAGAGGCACCTGCATATCGGGTATCAGTACGCGACGCTTGGTATGTGACTGAGGATCGAACCTGCTGAGCCGTCATACGCCAGGTGTCTTCGAGTTGTTTGAGGCGCTCGATAAAGGCCCCAGCATCCTCGTGCGCTCCAGGTGCACCAAAGCCGTTGCGGAGCGGTGGCTGGATGCCATTCCAGATCAACGCGAGAATCTTTGTCTCGTCTGAGACACCAGTCATCTTGACAAGTCGATAGCGGTTGTTGAAGAATTCTTGAACAGAGTCGCCATTCTGGACCTCCTTGAGGCCGTAGATGCAGGTACTCAAACGGTTTTGGGCTTCTGCGGCCGACACGCCAAATCTCAAACGCAAGGCCTCACGGTACAACTTGCCGCGATCGGCACCCTTGCGCATCTCGACCTTGTCGGTTTCGGCCACCTGGTAAAGCCACCAATCCATAGCGGCACCCCGGTTGTAGGTTTCTTGCAGCGCACCTGCGGTGGCAGCGTCGGTGAGGTCGTAAAGGCGATCCAACCGGCTATCCCAAGTCAACGAGTCGGAAACGACTGGTGGGCCCTTGTACAGCCAGGCATCCTTAGGATCAGGACGGAATGCCGGATCAAACACACCCAAGACCTCAGGTTTAAGTGCCTCCTTAGTGACATAGTCCATCGTCTTGGTAGTGTCGGCTTCCTTGGTAGTTGCAGCTGTCGTAACGGCGGCTAAGCCCTTCTGCATGAGGAATTTCTCGAACAGCGCCGCCATATCTGGCGTAATATCGTCTGTTGGTGCCATCTTAGAGGTAAGAGGTTTGTTGAAATGAACGGAAAAGCGGGAAAGGGCTGGAGACAGGCCCAAAGTTTGAGGAACAGTTGTTTTAGGTCGAGCGGTAAGGAAACGGTCTATCGATAAATGGATGCGAGTATCGGCAGCACCAGTAGTACCAGGAGACCTCCGAAGATTAACTGAATCAGTTAGCGATGAAGTGATTGGTGATGATGGAGTGGTACTTACGTCTGGTGGTGACGCCTGAGTGTCGCTGAGGTTGAGCTGGTCGGTAGGGAGAAGAAGTTCTTGTGGATCACCGCGAGGTTCGGCAAGGGTGATGTCGTCGATAGATGATTCTCGGACAGGGATCCAACCTTGTTCGCGATACGGTCGAGGTGTGGATGGTTGTGACTCCTCACTGTCGGAGCCGAGAGGTTTGGGAATAAACGCGGTGGTATCTGGATCAAATTCACCGTCAGTATCTGAATCAGGACGATCAAGTTCGTTGTTGTTCAAGGGGCCAAAAGAAAAGGATTGGTCGGTATAGGAAGGGCGAATAGTCGCCTCTGATTCCTCGAAGAGGAATGGAGATGATGAGGGGCTTACCTGAAAGGGAGTAGGCAAAGAGCGATGTGTAGGCAAATCCGTAGGACTTCTGGACCTTGGGCGGAGTGGTGTAGCCGGAACAGTCAACGATACGCGACGTACTGGAGTTGATGGTATGGGAAGGGTGGCTTCAACTTCCGATGGAAAGGGACGAGGAGTGGCTTCAGCCTCGCTTGTGGTATCTGAGTTGGGATTGTTGAACGGAGGAGTGACTGCAGCCTCCGGGGTATGCTCGATGGATGATAGAGAGTCTGGAACCGACGAAAGAGGAGATGATGGGAGATCAGCTGAAGTCGCTGCTTCTTGCTGTCGAAGACGGAGAAAAGTTTGTATCTGTATGATGTTTTGAACCGTTAGCTTTCGTGTGCTAAACGACTTGGTGGCAGCTTTAAACGCAGTACGTTTGGCAGATGAATTCGTACCTTGTGACTCAAGAATAGTATTCGCAAACTGGAGAAGGTTGGGATCGATGTTGTATTTATTGGTTGGATTCGACCGTTGACGAATCACCAGACAGGCCGCTGCCTGGAAGTCGTCCTTGGAGAAGTCCAGCTTTTAGTTCTTTGGCGCAGTGGCGAATTCTTCTTCCTCGTCGGAATAGGCGATGATATCTTCCTCACCGGATTTGACCGTGTAACGCTTGCTGTTGGTTGGGATAACTGGCTCGGTACCAGTGATGATGCTGTCACCGTCAGGGTCGACGGACTTGGATGCTTCTACCAGGGCGGCAAGCTCTTGCTGAAGGGCAAGGATACGAGCGGCCTTGTCTATGACTGGAGCGGACTTGGTAGTCGAACGATGACGAGGGGTAGGTGGCGAAGTGCGTCTCACGACACGGTCAGAACGACGTGGCGTATGTGGACGCTCCTTGACAGGCGAACGGGACCGAGAGCGGACAGCAGGCACTTCCTTGGGTTCTTCTTCCTCGCGTTGACGACGGGCTTCGGCTCTTGAGACCTGACGTGGAGGGTTTTGGAATTGGGGGCGAGCGCCCTTGAAGCCGGAATGAGTCAGGTAGGTGCCGAATAGTTCTCCAGCGAATTTGCGGGCGTCCTTCTCACGGAGGTATCGATCACGACCACCGCCTCTACGTCCACCTCTGTGGTTGCCTCGACCGCGTGTGGCGGCGGGATCCTGATGGGAAGGGGTCTCGGAGCGATCGGTATCTCTCGATGCCTCCTTGTTGTTTGGTTTGATGGGTTCTCCTTCGTGATGACGCTGATAGCGAGATGGATCGTGAGGCATGTAGAGAGGCAACGAAAGATGGTGAGATCACTCTATCTTCCGGCGTCAACAGCGACCGTGCTCTAACGGGGGCAAAGGCTTACGCAGGGCAGCTCCTTCGGTCTCCGTTGGTTTCGGTAAAAAGGGGAAAAGATGATTTCGTCTGAACGATCGAACGTCGAGTTGACTTGATCGTGAAAAAATTCCTTACGTAGTCCGATGTAGACTGCGTAGAGGCGTTGCTACCACTGAAGTGGGGAAGCGAGAAAAGAGAAGAAAGAAGATGGATTTCAGGACTGCGGAAATCCTGGGGTCATAGGGACCTGCCAAGGCACTAAGCTATCTACACCCCCTCCTCAGCCCTGTGTGGCTCGGCTAACCAGGCGCCTTCCCGTTCGGCTAAGGGCGCTAGCCGATGTCGGACGGCAAACCACCTAATTGCCATGCCCCTGACCAGCCATCAACAAACGCAAGCAACTGTTAGCATCTGCTATGGCCTGGGCGAGTCGCATCTTCGATATCTCGGTCTGTTCTTCGATTCTTTTCTTGCAGGCAAGGATGGTTTGGTCGATATAGACAAGCTCTCGCTCTGCGAACGTGCGGATGGCAAGACGATCTTTTTCGCGCTCACCGACCAAGACAGTGTAGAGCTCAAGCAGCTGGTCGCGCTTTCTCCACATGCCTTCTATGACCTTGGCATTGCACCCGAAACCGTCAAGCGCGCTGCATTCGTGACCCTCTTGGAGCTTCTCAATCTCAATCTCGACTATTCAACCAATGTATTAGCCACCGCAGGGGAATAGAGCACAGGTGTGTATTTGTGGCCTTTTTCCACATACCTGCTGTTTTCATCCGTGAGACCATAATCGCCTTCTTCCGGGCCTCGAGACGATTGTCAACGGTAATTTCGCGAAGGATAGACTTGAGCTTTTCTGTGCTAAATATCAGCAAACGATCAGAACCGACCAGAAGGGGAGATAACCACTTTTTTCAGCAATTGAAAGATCGAGGATGCTCTTTGTGGCACCAATTTCGTAATCCACGTCCCACGGTCTGTTTGGATCGATCCCAGCAGTCTTTATTCTGTTCTTGTTGATCTCCTCGTCGAGATCGTGCTCAACCTGCCGGCGCTTTGACTCGGTCAGAGAGACAAACTTGGCGGATGCCGACTCAACGATCGAATCGAACGTATTGACTGGTGCCTTCTTCTTCTTCTGGCCTCCTCTCTTTCTGTTCTTCTTCTTCTTCTTGGATGGGGCATCATCTGTGTCGCCGTCGTTTGTACCAACACCTTGATCATCGGCGAAACAATCGACAACCTTCTCGACAGTGACGGCCGTACCTCACTCCGAAGTTTTGGCCTTCTTCTTCTTCTTTGTACCCTTTCTCTTTTTCTTCTTCTTTTCGTCGGTTCCGACGTCTTGTGCCTCTCTGTCGAGTTCGGCATGTTGGTTCAAGTCGAGGTCCTGAAACAATGTATCCAGAACTTTGGTGAGCTCCTCAATATGTGTATCTGCGTTCTTCGCCAGTTTACACCCTTTGCTGAATTTGCCGATATTGGGCGTGTTTTTGGCGGAATTGATACCCATTTTGACTGTCGCTTGGTAGCGGATGCTCGCAATGCAGATGTTTGGGACAGCCTGGCCAATTGGCGCTAGTACCTGAGATTTTTCTTGGTGGGGGGGTCGCTTATCGATTAGCGCTGATTGGTAATCAACCCCACACTTTTTGTTTTCCATGTTTGGGAAGTCCACCCCCTCACCCCCACACTCACGGCAGCCTCTCGCCCCAACCACAAAGTCGACCTCTGTTTACTGCATTTCGAGCGTTTTTGCGATCTTTTCCTGTGTTACTTTCCGCAATTGTTTTGCCTGATCGGGCTGTCGATAATAACGAATCTCCATTCTCGTCTCTTAGGCGCATTTGCATTCCATACTTCTGTTTGCATTTGTTGGCAAACATCCCTTTCTGCGAGCAATCAGCATGTCCCAGTTTATCCTCAGCAAATGCGAGGTTGATGGCGAAGACGACGGGAGCAGTTCAGAAGAAGAGGAAGACGAGATGGACGAGGATGAGTGGAACGGGCTAATCAATGACGGAGATGATGAACCTGGTCCCCCGTCACCAAGCGAATCAGAGGCGAGATCCACAGACGATAGTGAAGAGAGCACCAGCGAATCAGATGAAGATTCAGAAGACGAAGAGTCGGAAAGTGA
>ML120050.1:0-10525 GCA_003788565.2 Ascobolus immersus RN42 | reverse complement strand
TTACCGATGAGCAGAAGGCCCAAGCAGAGGCGACGTTACGGGAAATGAACGCGTCTTCCGCTACATTGCTCCAATCCTACAATAGGGTAGCTGGCAAACGGAGTGGAAAGAAGAAGACATAACACGCGTCGCGTCGCGTCAAAGGCAGGCCTGTGAGGAGGTGTTATATGGTTTATTTGTGTTTCTTTTGCTTTATGTATCTTCTTATCGGTCTTTCCTTTATCGCTATATATCCATGAATCAATTCGAGCCGTTTCCTACCGTATTCTATCGGATCCTTTTATCGGGCCCTTTTCGGCACTAATCTTTCCTCCGATCCATCTGTTCCTACAGCTGATAATTCAGCTTCGACTCATACCGATAAATCGGTCCCAGGTACTTCCGATAATTCGGCGGCGTCCAACTCATATCTCTCACTTTTTGCGAAACCATCTCCGTACCAGCTACCACCTCGGTACATCCATTCATACCCGAGTAAGTTATCGGCCGACTCCGTTTGTCACCTACTTACTTCGGCCCTTGAACCAGAACTTCCCCCAGATCCAGTTCCTACTCCGGCGTCGCCGTCCGTGCCAGAGCCTCCATCTTCTCCATTCCACGCTGAGGAGACGCAAGACCTCGACTATCATACTTGCATCGATTTTTCTCCATCTCCATCTAAACAACCAACCACTTCGGTAGGCGACACAACTTTCGTCCCTGCCTTTCCAGGTACATACCCAGCTCTACCTGACTCTCCTGTTCCTGACACATTTTTAGACACTACTACCTCCTCAACATCCGATATGTCGGTCACACTGGATCAAGTCCAGGCTCTCATTGCCGCAGCTGGTGTCAAGACCGCTAACGCTGAGTACTGGAAGCGTGAAGGTTTGAAGCCCGAAGTCGTCGGCCTATTCTGGCCAGACTATGACCCTCGCACCGGCACCTCGTCGCCGCTGGGAGCTCAAGAGTCCCGTCCACCTTTGGTTACGACTCGAGATGGCACCTTCATCACGGATGTTCAAACCTTCGTTGAGAGGTGGCCTCGTATGTCCGAACTGATTGGCGGTGACGCTGAGCTCGCTAAGGTCGTGGAATTCTACGTCCGTGGTTCCTGTCAATTTTGGTTCTTTTACGAACTCACGGACGCCGAGAGAAAGGCCTGCCGCGACTCGTTGGCTACCTACCGAACCAAGCTCATTGATCGTTTCGGCCTCCGTGCTTCGACGGCTCAGTCGCTCTTGGCGGCCACCGTCTACGATGTTGCCAACATTCAACGCGGCGACTCTTTGGCGGCCTTTTTTCAGAAACGTCTTCGTTACACCCAGCAGACGGGTGTGCTCACCTTGTTCGAACAACTCCAGAGTGTCTGGAACGGTTTGGCTCCCAATTTGCGAGTTTCCGTGGCGGCTCCGAGTCGAGACGAGACTTCCACTGCTTTCCTTACACGTCTCGAGCAAATGAGCGAAACTTGGCGCCTTCAGTTTCGTAACCAGGTTGGTAACCCCTACTATCCTACGAGTTCTCCTTTTAATACTCCCTTTGCAGGCAATAACCCCTACCGCAACTATACAGGCGCACCTGGGTACGGTGGAGCATCCAACTACAATGGATCTCGGTTCGGCTCCAGATACCCAAATCCTCCGTTTCAACCCTCGTTTCGGCTTAACCAATTCGGACGCGGCCGTGGGTATCGCCAGCCATACCGACCCAGCTACCCACCCATGGGCCGATTTCAATACGGCGCCAGCCTGGGCAGAGGTGCTGGATCCCAACAGTATGGACAACAGTTTGGATCCCAATATGGAGCTCGGATGTACGGTTCCGCTCCCAGTTATAATCGTGCTCAAACTGACACTAAACAGATTACTCCCAGCTCGACCACCAATCCTTCTCAGGCGTTGGTGCTCCGCAACCCGAATATAGCGACTACTACCCCGACCAACATCCCGGCTACTGGTGCTAATGCTACGGCATTGCCAAATCGTCCATATTATCCTCAATTTCAACAACCCTATCGTTACCCTCAGAGCTACCCTCAGGCAGCCTACTTTGGCGAAGACGAGTTCGCTCCAGAATCTTATGTCGATACCTACCTCGGCGACTTCGACGATTTTTTGCCCACAGAGGAGGCTTTTTACGGCGACTCTGATATGCAACCTTATCCCGATGTCGACCCTCAGGAAGCGTACTTTATCGACGATGCCTATCCTTCCTACTTCCCTCTTGACCTTCCTCCGCAACCTTTTAACCCTTTCTGTGAGTTCCCTTCTTACCCTCCTTATGACTCCGCTAACTTCCCCCAGTTTGAATGGTTCTCGACTCCCTTGACGCTGATGCCGGCTTCGGGACCGTTGATTGAGCCACTCAAGTCGGTGGTAGTGGAGGAAGATTGGGACCCGCTGGATCTTTACGAGCATTGGTTACCTACATCTTTTGTGCTGCCTCTTTTAGATAGCCAATCCAATACCAACTTACTTCTGGAGCCTCTTATCAAATCATCGGGCCCTAAGCCAACTTCGTGTCGTGTGTGTGATACGGCATGTCCCTCCCGCCGTAGGGCTCTGAGACATTGCGTAAACGTTAATCGTGATCCCAAACGACCTTCAGTCAAAGCATCAAAGGTCTCCCAAACCTTCTTCGCGGAACTTGGCCCCTACGCTGGTCCTTCTCCACTGATTATCTCTTCTGATGCACCACCTCTTCGTGGCGATGGCCTCGAATACAAGGCCTACTCCTATGCGCGCGTGCCGGTGGCGGTTAATGATATTGCCCTCTCCCGACTCTTCTTGGCTTGCCTTGACGCCGGTTGTGGGATGTCTCTCATCGACGAAACCTTTTCCGCCTCCTTGGATCTGTCAAACTCTCCCCGCACTCGCCGATCCGAGGCAGTCGCGGTGCAGGGCATTGGTGGCGCACAGCACCTCAGCTGGGAATACCTCACCTTGACCATCTTCATTCCCGAGGATCCCAACCTGGCCCCTTCCGGAGCCCAACCGCGCGTAGCTCGTTTTACACGCGATTTCCACATCGTGCCCCAACTCCGCTGTAACTTGCTGATCGGCAACGACATCTCCGCCACGGAAGGTCTTCAACTCGACTTCGGAGCACGAACGCTGACGCTCCCGGCCTGTGGCAACATCACGACATCGGTTACGCTCACCCGCACGCTCTCGACACCTCTTACGGCCCACCTCATTCAGGCGGCTACTCGAATTACTATACCACCTCACTCTATGCTTTACATACCAGTCGATACGAACCGCCTCAACCCGACATTGGATTACGAGTTTACTCCGTATGCTCGTCATACTCCACCACTTATCCGCCAATTCGGCCAAATGAGTAACTTCGTCATCGACCATGCGGTTCCTGTTATCCCCATATGCAACCATTCGGCCCTACCTCTATTGATCACTGAGCATGCTACGCTTGGTACGGCTGCGCCCCTTGATCTCTCCCTTCAGTCCTACCATCTTGACCCTTCTCGACAGGCCCATCGCCGGGTCAAGCAGCTCATGGACGAAGCACCAATTTCAGATCAAGACGCCGCTGCCTACTGGCGCACGGTTGCCGACAACAAGGGCTCTGAATTTATTCAGGAACTCTACCAGATCGCCAAACGTAGTTACCTGAACGATCTCTTTAAATCTACCGCTGAGGCTCACACTCCTCCCGCCCCACCTGAACCAACCGAGCTCTTCCCTCCGGCGAGTTTCGGACCCAATCTTACACCTGATGAGAAGCAACAGCTCCGTGAATCCCTGGACCCCTTCCAATCGATCTTCAAGACTACGGGCTCCTTCGTCGACGAGCCGGAGGAAGATTGGATGCGGATCGAATTGAAACCAGGGCACGAGCTCAAGACGAAGGGCACCTTTCGTAATGCGGATCGCGATAAGGCCCTCATCGATAGCTGGCATGATAAAATGCATGAGGAAGGCCAGCTTAGCTGGGGACCAGGGGGTTCTGCCGGTTGGAATGCCTTTGCCGTATGGGACAACCGACAAACTCCCCCTAAGGGGCGTGTGGTAATCGATATCCGTGGTCTGAACGCGGCTACAGTCAGTGACAGCTATCCTCTCCCGTTGCAGGAGGATATCTTAGCCTGTCTCCGTGACAAGCAGTACATCACCACGCTCGATTTGACCAAGTCCTTCTTCCAACGACGCATAGCCCATTCTGATCGTTGGAAAACGGCGGTGGTAACCCACAGAGGGCAGGAAATTTTCAACGTGGCGCCCATGGGGTTCAAAAACAGTCCCGCCCACATGCAACGTTTCATGGACCGCCTATTGCGTGACTGTCAAGCCTTTTCTCGTTGCTTTATCGACGATGTCGTCATATATTCGGACACCTTCGAGGATCATATTACCCATTTACGCACGATCTTGGCCATTTTTAAGGAACGCAACGTGGCCGTTAATCCTACCAAATGCGCCTTTGGGTTTGACTCGGTCAAACTGCTCGGCCACCGCGTCGACAAGTTCGGTTTGACTACCCTTGATGAGAAGATACGTGCCATCTCCGGCTTGGAACCACCTACGACGCTCGGATCCCTCGAGCACTTTTTAGGCTTGACAGGCTACTATCGCCAGTTCGTACCCAGGTACGCCATGTTAGCCGCGCCGTTACAGCAGCTCAAGACGCGGCTCCTCAAGGAATTAGCGCCCGACGGCAAGGTTGCCGCCCTGACCAAGCAGCGTCGAAAAGCTGCGTCTTCTCGTCGACTGCCCGAAGGCTCTTTTACCCTCGAATGCCTGCAGGCTTTTCAAGCTATCAAGGACGCCTTATCGTCACCGCGTACGCTACTACACTATGATGCCACAGTTCCCTTACTCGTATATATCGACGCTTCACGGGAATTCGGCTACGGCGCATGCGTTCACCAAGTCTCTCGTCCTGCCATGTCTAAATACTCCTACTCCTTAGAGGACGTCATCCACTGTCGTCATAACGCGCAGCACGAGCAACCAGTCATGTTCCTTTCTAAGCGCCTTAACCGCTACGAGCAGAACTACTTTGCTACTGAGCTCGAGATTACCGGTTCCATCTGGGTTGCTCGCAAGATCCAACACCTCATCCACGACAATCGCAGTAAGGTTATTTTTTTTACGGATCACTCAGCCATCGTTAACATCAAGGATTCTACGTCCATCCAGAGCTCCTCCTTGCTCCGGCAGCACCAGAAGTTTGTTGGTATATCCATGTTCTTCTCCCAGTTCGGGGATAAGTTCGAGATACGCCACAAGCCTGGCAATACCATGCTCAACGCCGATCCGCTCTCCCGGCTCCCAAATTTTGCTTCGGAAACCACTTCTCACACTCCCACCAGTGAGCCAGACGTAATGGATTCCTTCTTGGTCTCCGCGACCTTCCTCGCAATCGACTTGCTCCAGGCACGCGAGCTGGCGGAACAGCAACGACAAGACCGCGTTTTGGGAGCGATAATTCGCCATTTGGAGACAGCCCCGGCGTCAAAGACGAAGGACGGACGTCACTTCGAGATGGTCCCGGTGGAGGACGAACAACCGCCTCCCGGCTTCATTGGGCCACCTAGACCGCCAGTCCAGCTCTTGTTCTTCGTCCTGGACACGTCCCGACTCTGCATTCCGGCCCGAGCCCGTTCACCTATCTTCAAGCTCTATCATGACAACAGGGGGCATCCCGGGATAAATTCGGCTTACATCTCGATCAGTAACCAATATTACATTCGCAACTTGGGAAAACACCTTACTCGCTACATCCGTGCATGTGATGGGTGTCAACGCATGAAGACTCCTCCGCACAAACCATTTGGAGAACTTCGACCGCACACCGTGCCAACACGCCCATTCGAGACCATCAACATCGACTTTATCACCGGCCTCCCGCCGTCCGAACGCAAGATGGCTCCAGGCGTCGTTTTCGATGCTATCATGCCGGTCACGGACAAGTTCTCTAAGGCCGTCATCCTCGTACCAGGTGCTTCAAACTGGGGTGCAGAAGAGTGGGCAGACGCCCTTATCGCGGCCGTCCACCCCTTCTGGGGCCTTCCAACTACCATTATTTGCGACCGCGACCCCCTCTTCACCTCGCGCCTATGGCAGGGCTTGTTCTCGGCTCTTGGTACCTCACTGCAAGTTACAACCGCGTACAACCCAATAGCGAATGGTCAGGCCGAGAAAATGAATCAGGTGGTGCAAACTATGCTTCGCTTTTTTGTCAACGAGCACCAGAACGATTGGGCGGACTTCCTCCCGTTCGTACAAGGTATCATCAACTCCCAACACAGCCAGGCTACCGGACGAGCACCATTCGAGGTCATCTACGGTTTCATACCACACTCTCTTCCCGATTATCAAACAATGTCCCTCCGTGCGGCGGGCATTCCTCATCAGGAATCTCGGGCTGCAGTGGAACACTTCAACGCCAACATCAAGACCATCCGGGCCGACGTACGCGATGCCCAACACTACGCCAACATGGTTTCGGCGATATCCTTCGACACTCACCATGCCCCTCTTCCCGTGTATAAGGTGGGTGACTTCGTACGTATCCGGTACGCTTCACCACACCGTGAGGGGAAGGACTATCCGCAACCCGACGGAGCATCCAATAAGCTCGCGCCCCGTTACAGTGAACCCTTCAGGGTCCTCGAGCTACATGGTCGACACGCCCTTAGGCTCGATCTACCACCAGGTGCCACCACCTGGCCCGTCATTGCGGTCACCAACGTCGAACCTGTCGCCCCAGACACACGATTCGCTCACCGTCCACCACCGGCCGACAAGGATGCCTTCGAGGTATCCCACATTGTGTCCCACAAAGACTACGACGATGGCTCTCGCCTCTTCCGCGTCCGCTGGCTGGGATATTCAAAGGAAGACGACACATGGGAAACACCCGAGCAGATGGCTTCTGCCCCTCGGGCGCTGCAAGAGTACCTCGATAAACTCGCGCGGCCAAAACCGACCACCAGGGCCGTCACTCGACGGGCGGCTAAAGCTGCGGCCAAGCGCGCTGCTGCTCACTAACCTAGGTTCCGTAGATTTCCCTTTCTTCCTCCCTCTCTCCCCCCATCCTCTTCCACCACTCTATCCCTCCTTTTTTTCTTTTTTTTCCTTACCAAACGCTCTCTTCCACCCTTCCTCATCTTTGTTTACTCCTCCGTCCTCACCTTTTTTTACCCCGTACTAACCCATTTTTTTTCCGTTTTTTTGGGGCACTGCTCCATGACGCGTCATTGGTCCGTGCGTTGCGCGGCTAGATCCGGAGCCTCGCTTATCGGCTCGGCTCCGCACGTGGCCTGTGGCCTTGGCGCCCGTATATATAGTCCGTAGGCGTCCTCTTCTATCGATCATCCCCCTTCTTCTTCTTCTTTCTTCTGCTGCTTTATGACACTTCGGCTGCGATCTTGTCGAAGGAGGAGTATTCCAACGAGCCCCACTCATGGGAGATAGCAGCGTTGACAGACGGCGTGGGGACCCCCCCTTTGACGTAGGAGCGAGGCTCGAATGAAAGATGGGGGATGTCACGATAGCCACCGTCGTGCTTGGGAACCAGCCCAGGAGGGGAGGCTATGTAGCGTTTGAACTCCCGGCATTGATTAGCCTGACCTTGTGCGTGTCGAGGTCCTTACAGAGGCCTTTCTGAAGGGTGTCTTCGTCAGACATCGCAGATCGTAGATTTCTTGACAATGGGTACTGGCCAGGTCCGCAGTAGGCGACCCTGGCCCCATTAACTATGATGGTATATATGATGCGACAGAAATGTGGGTCAGGGTATATCTCTAAGGCCTAGGCCTGATACCACGCAAAAAGGCGAATTTGAAGGGTGAGCCATGGGGTGGGGAAAGCGCGATGATCGTTGCTCGCATGGGGGGCGTGACAGAGAACAGCGGGACATAGTTTGGACGCGATGGGGCTGGATCACGGAGAATGAGACAAGGATATGACGAATGTGGATTAATCTCTATATAATCTGGTAGATGAGAATCCAGATAGACGCTATATAGTCTCAGGTGGGGTTGGTAACTGTAGGCAATCGCCTTCCACGCAATATCGTCATAATCCTCGTCGTGGTCGACGGATAAGCACCACCCGCATCCCTAAGCACGAGCCGCTAGAAGGCGTTGTACGCGAGCTTTGACAGGCTTGACGGGACATTTGTACGTCTTATGGTCCTTGGAATCACAGTTCTCGAACTTGTGGCGACGGCCGCAACCGCCAGGACAGGACTTCTTTGGATCGTTCTAGATACAGCAGAATTGTAAGGCCCTACGCAGCCAAAATATTAGTGCCTGGAACGGAGATCGGAGCTGCTGCCAGGGGATAAATGTGTGTATGAATGTAATTGTATTCTTCTAAGGTAGAACTCCATTCATAATATACTGTCCCTGCACTAGCCTAACCCCTTTGGGCCTGTAGGCTTAAACCTAAAGACAGTCACAGTCTAAACTCAATCTGGCCTGTACCCAGCCCGTCTTGACCCTTGTACACAACCGTACTTAACCTATACCCAAAGGTCCTAGGTTCAACTAGCAGTCCGGACAATATAACATTACTACCTTGAGCCTCGCTCAGCCTACAAGCAGCGGCGTATCTTCAACTGGGATCTTACATTTCTTCCACCGTAAAGGTGCGAGGGGTGCTACTCGAGGTGGCAGTGCGGGACTTCATGGCCGCACCAGTAGAGGTAGTTTGAACAGTGATGCCAGTAAAGGGGTTAGTGAGCCATGAAGAACGCAGTCGAGCGGCAACAACTGGTCCCATAAGGAGAGGTTCCGGAGCCTCTATGGACACAGCCGAGGCGGATGAGGAGGGACTCTCAAGAAGTGTGCGTGGCACGGAAAAATAGATACACGAGGCACAATGAGGAAGAGGTGATACATACTAGATGGTCGAAGAGTGTTGTTGCTGAGGATGTGCTGCTCCAAGGCTGTGTGGAAGGTGAATCGGCTGTCTGGGCTGAGGAGGGTGTGGTGACCGTCGTCGAGGAGTTTCTGGTGATAAGTGAAGTGGTAGTTGGGGATGACGGTCCACATGTTGACTGGTTACGGTGAAGGAGGTTGTATTCCGGCGTGGAAAGGATGAGGTTTGCTTGCGAGAGCGTGGAAGGGGGAGGAGGGGGACGTTACGGAGGATCCTTGATGGCACTATGCTTGACAGATCTCCGGAGGATATCGGCAGGGGGCCCAGAGTTGTCAGCCATGATGAGAAACGGCGGGGTGTTGAGAGAAGCGACTGTTACGTATGTCAAAAATTCATCTCTGACCAGCTCACATTCCTCGTCAATCTGTGGAGATTTTGTCGATAATCGTGAGAAGAGGAGGCTTTCCTACAGCTTATATCAGTGAGGGGTTGCCCCACAGCTATCACCTTTCTCTCCACCTTCTTCACATCTTGACTGGGGTGGTGGAAATAGGGGGGATCCACTTTTCCTTGGTGATGGTGTTGTAGCACCATTTTAGCCGCATACGGAAGGTGACGTGGTGCTGGCTACGGTGCTCGCACCATATAGCCGTTTCTCGATGATTAAGCATAGGGCTCAGCCCCAAGTGGCTTGTCGCTTCGTCGAACACCATAACTGCGTTATCAAGGTCTTGTCTCTAGTGGTGGTATTCTAGAAGAATTCGAAAAATTGAGCCAGGGGCTTCTTCTTCTTCTAATCCTGTTTATTGTGCGTATGTGGCCGATAGGCTATGACACACATGTATCCTAACTAAGCTAGGCTACTAAAGTTTGCAGTAAGGAAATGGTACAAAGTTATGTGGAATATTTTTATCTGCAGCATGTCACAAGGACTGCTTCAACAGAAGCTCCGCAAAGGGAGTGATTTTGCAGTTATGATGACTAAGGAAACCTAAGCTAAGCTATATACTGACATAGGGAAGTGACACAGCGAAAGTAACAAGGAAATTACTCAAGGAAAGGTGACCTGTAAACCGGGCCAAGGGTAACATTTTTAGCCCCTGTCACGGGGGCCTACCAATTAGGCACCAGGGTCACTACTCCTGTTCATGCTTGCCTAAAGGTAGGGATTGAGCCAGGGGCTATTCGCGTGGCGATGGTCACCCAGGACAACCAAGTACTTAAGTAGCCATATCTCTCTACATGTACAGCTGTCCGAGCTCCGTATACGTAACGCACACCGAAATGCCACTCTCTCTGCCAGATGTTCCCATGAATTAGATAGGACGATATGCTATAAAGAATGATAATAAATCTAATGTCCATGATGATATACACTGAATATCTACTTTCTGGTTTTAAACCTTGACCCTCCGTAAGCTTGATCCGAAGGTTTCTGTACGGACTCGTCGTCTGGCCTCTCGACCTTGTTAGAGGACGCACTGCGAGCCGGGCAGGTGCTACACGAGAACTTTATGCGCCCTTGAACAATTGTCGTTGCACCAAAGTCCAACGTTTCCTCCCAGCACAAATTCCCATACAATTGGTGTGTCCCGCTCAACAGACCTCTGACAATATCCTTTGGATCCTTCACATATCCCATAATGTCTTTTTCCTTCCCTTCCTCGGCCGGGACAACAACTGGGCCCCAC
>ML120047.1:0-10450 GCA_003788565.2 Ascobolus immersus RN42 | reverse complement strand
AACCTCTCAGTACTACGTAATCATCTTGCTACCGTAGTCAACTCTTTCTCAAGTTAGCTCCAACTCATGGTAACCGCCAACGTTAACGCCTATCGTGGTGGGTTCACACCGTACCGTGTAAATATTTCTCAAGTTTCCTTCAGCTTTCCCAACTTTACCGACCCCCAGAGGCCCGAACCCGGTAATCCGGGATTTGAGGGTTCGGCATACCGAACCCTCAACTCTCTCAACTTTCCTTGAAGACTAACGTGTAAGAGCTCAATCCAATGACTGTTTTTCCTGATGCACTTTGCCCCTGCGAAAAATAAAGAACGCTCACAACGTTCTCTATAACAATTGTGGGAGCGGTGAGCGGACTAAATATTAGTAATAAGTGTGACCTGTGTGCAGTGGATCCAAGCGTGACTAATAATTGTGGTACGTGCGCATTCTGAGAGAGAACACAACTCAACACAACTCAACTCGGAACCCATCGTCCTCACGTCACTACCAACCAAACCTTCACGCCGTCGACCTCTCCATTTCTGTTTATCGACTCCACCCGCAAAGTTCCTACAGTTGACCCATCCGACCTGCGCCGACAAGTCCTCATTATTATCGCATCGCAGCCTACCGATGGCCCCAACAAGACCACCGGCGAAAGTGCAACCCTGGTCCACCACCCCCTTACAGGTCATTGTGAACAAGCGTGCGAGAGATGATAGGCGGGCAGAAAGGATCGCTAGGGAGGCCAGGAGCAGGAGAGTCACTCGACTTGATGACAGTGGCAGGCTTGTGCACACGCGGACGTCTGGAGTTTCGGCACAGCAGCAAAATTGGACTCGACATGTGCAGCACTTAATCCATGTAGCATGGGCGAAGCTGAACAATAATGGGCAGCTTCTTCCGCCAGATATCGCACCTCCTATGGGACTATTCCAATTCGACGACGAAGAAATGAGGGATGAACTGCGAGATGACCTTCAGGACCGTCAGCGGAAGCACTTGAACGCCTTTATCCAGGAGTTCGTGCAAATTGCAGCAGTACGGAGTCAAAGGAATGCCACTCGCAGGCGCGACACGTCAATTGCAATGACAATTTCGATTCCGTTTCTGGCCAAAATCTATGCGACGGGGAAGCGACAGGCTTGTGGATGCTCCAATAAGCGCACAAGGAATGTTCTGGGAATTGACATGAAGGGTATGTACATTATAACTCTGGCTCATTTTGATTTCAGCTGAACTAACGTGCCTTTGCATCATAGAACTAGTCTCTATTTCCGTGCTCGTATGTAGGTGCCCTGACTGGACCGGACAGCTCATCGAAAAAGGCTTCTTTCCCACTGTCCCGAACGCCTATACTGCGATCTCACTCGACCTCCTTGAACAGTTCAACTGCATTGCAACTAGCGGTAGTTTGTCTAAGCAGGGTTTTGCAAAAGGCATGGAGGAGTTTCATCGTCGAAGGTTGGGGCGGGAGGTATACAAGACCGTGGAAATATACCGGAACTGCATTCCATTCTGGCTCAGGACCCGAATGAGACGGGATCAAGTCCTTAACGAGAAGCTGAACGACTTTATCGACCGCCGAGACCACGAGAGGACAGCCGAAAGGCGATTGGATACCGTGTCAGATGCAGACACTGCGGGAGGGGAACAGTCCCTTACGTTACCTGATGTTGCTAAGCCGTTCCGATTTGGTACAATGCGTCTCCCAAACCTTTGTCCTTGCTGCTTTCATCGTTTTCCGAAAGATAAGGGAAGCAAGGCAATTTTTGCCATCGACGGTAACTTTGCTCAGTTCAGATGGGGCCATGTTGGCAAAGGCAATACGGACATGTACGATGACCTGTTCTTCTTACACCCACCCGCCGATACGGTCCAATTCCTCAACAAGCTTCAGATTCCGACAGATCCGACTGTGTGTGACCACAATTTTAAGGCGTCTTCCAACTTCAAACCACGGACGATGGAGATGTTTGATGAGACTGGTTTACTCCTTGTCGTGTGCAGGTAAGTTGCTATCTTTGGGTTCATGTAAATGTTCCAGTGTGTAACATTCAAGTAGACATGATATGCCACTCCGATTCTTGAACATCTACGCCGGCGAGCGCCTCGGATGGATTCAATTCACAGTTGAGAAGATGATAGAGATTCTCGACCGTGAAGTGTGTGATGGTATAGAAGTACTTTTACTTTATGATGTTGCCTGTCGACTGGAACCCTTTCTCAAGAAACGTGACCCTGATGGCCATCTGATGAAGCGCCTAAGTATCGCAGTGAATAAGTTTCACGGCTATGCTCATGAGTACCGGTGTCACGAGCTCTGGGGTGCACAACAGAGATTGGGAATCGGAGAGTCTGATGGTGAAGGCACAGAGCGGGTGTGGGCAAAACTTCGTGTCCTCGTAACTGCTGGGTAAGTTGTCCATCCGATGCAGCCGCGCGATTACTGTACCCCAAAACTAATCTCTGTCAGTCGCTCCTCAACCCGCGCAAATCGGATGCTATTCATCAACAACTTTACCCTTTCACTCTCCGCCCGGAAACGGATGACGTTGGGCCCGCTGTTACGACTCCGAATGCAAAAATATTCCAATAAGTTCTTGTCACTGGATCGACAGCTCAAGGCCTTACTCGGTACAACCGTTACAGCGCCTGATAATTCACCTGTCACGGTTACTGAAGACTTGTTACGAAGCGAACATCTGAAGCAACACGCCTACTTTGGCGCCCCACCAGTGCGTGCCGATACACCAAACGTTGGGGTTTTAGAGCTCGTTTTGAAGGAACAAGCGCTCAGGCATAAAGCCAACATTGCTGAAGCAAACCGAAGAACAATGATCGCTTCGGGCGTTGGGCAAGAAGTTGCCGATGCGCGCTATCATGACGAATTGGCCCGTATTCCGATCGACAGACTCTATAGTACAACAGCTGAGTTGAATAGAAAGCTGGAGGAGCTTGGACAGGACCGAGCTGAGTGGGTTGAAGGCTCGGAGCGGTACGTGTTAGCGATGCGAAAACGAGTCCCTGAATGGAAGATTTACAAGACTTTGATCAATGCGGAGCTGGCCGAAGCGAAGCTTGAGCAGGCATTGAAGAATCCCGAATTGGAAAACGAACACTTGATTGTCCTCCAACAAGATGTAGCCAAACTGAAAGAGGATGCTCAGAGACAGATTGATCTTCTTGGCCAAGACAGTGAGGCATGGAAACGCACCCGTCTCGACAAAGACGGGAAGGACATCGGCCCGGGAGAGCTTTGGGCTCGTCAACATCATCTTAATGCGGTTTCAAAGGTCTCTGTTATTTGTCAACGGCTTTACAAGTCGGCAGCATCGAGGTCTCTGGAGTTCTTCCAGTTGAAAGCCCAGGTTACAGGTCAGAAGGAGAGAGATCGTGTCATGCGAGAAATGCTGTCTCGGTATCCTGCTATGGAAACTGACATAAAGGCTTTCAACATCGAAATAAAGCAACTCCCTGCGAAGTATCGCCCCAGCGAACTTACAATGGCGGCGTTTGCAGAGCCGGATGTAGAGGAAATCTGTGGCATCGATGGGAAGCCCAAGGCGAACCCACGAGACGCGTTGTTTTATCTAGAACTCTGCAAATCCACTCTACTAGGCTCAGCAGCTAAGGGTCGAGATGAGCTTTGGGCTTTTAGCGCGGATGTAAGGGTCGGTATCAATGTTCAGCAGAGGAGAGACCGCTGTCAAGAGGAATTGGACCTCCTAAAAGTCGAATGGATTAGACTCGTCCATTACACTCGAACCATTCTCGTCACGATGTGGGAGTTCGTGAGCTTTCCGACACAAACGGAGGAGCCGTTTGTTAGAATAGTTCAAAGCAGACTCTGGGATGAGTTACAAGGGGCTTGCAATATTCTATTGGCTGCCAGTAAGTCTGTGAACCCTTTGCCAACTGGGGACCTAGCGGGTGTTGCGGAAGCAATAGAGCATCATTTGGACGTCTTCTATCGGGAAGGTGCCCCTCTCAACAACCTCACTCGCCGCGCACCGCAAAAAAGTCGAAGAAAGGCGCTTCCGGATGACCAATGTCCGAACTTCTTGTTTCGAGACGGGTTCATAGCTCTACCAACGGAGACGGATGCCCGCAGGCCAAAGATAAATACGCCCGATGCGAATGTTGACCTCAGACAATTTGCGAATCTTCTTGATGAAGTTTGTGATTTTGATGATGCACAAGACGATGGTGAGGATGCTATCATAGGCGAGGGCGAGGGCGATGAGGATCAGCAGAACTCCGCTTCTGGCGTCGAGTCCGCGTTTATTGGACTTGGGGCAGAATTGGTGTACAAGAACGCAGAATCAATCTAGGGCTCTGAAGAGCCATCCAGGGCCTTACTGGATGCCCTACCTGCCATAGTTGAAGAAGCTGTGACCGAAGACCCAACCCTGGCACCAGTGTAGGCGACCAGTTTCAACGCCTTGTTCTCTTTCGTGCTCCCTGGCTGCAGTGTCGTTGTGGTTCCGCTGAGCGCATACGTTTAGTGTTGTTTCTTTTTTGCTCCTGCAGCATGCTGCCATTTCATGTAAGGGACGCTCTATATTCATTTTCATTTGGATTTCATGTAAGGGATGTCCGGTTGCTCCTAATCGGTTTCGCTTTCCCATATCCTTCATTAGAACCGAATTGGCATCAGACAGGACCGATCTCTGGTCTGGTTGTGGTCCGCATTTTGGATGATTTTGACTTCTCTGTCAGGTTAAAAAGCTAAGCTTTTTCGCTTCTTTGACCGCATCCATCCCGCTAACAAATCGATCCGCCATCCTTAAAAACCTCTTTCCATACTCTCGACATCCTTCAAGGCCGTATCCATGTCGCAAGTATTCAAGTTCTCTTGCTCTCTTGCTACTACATCTATGCGCTCTCGGTAAGTTAGAGTCTCACGAAAACTTCGAATCCTAATTTGACAAGTTGCAGCTGCATGTTGACTTCTCGTCTTCAGATCAATATTCGCACGTCCTCTTCCCGATGCCGTCCGACCGTTTTTGGTTTGCCCAGTAAACGGTGGACCGTTGGTTTATCGGTTGCGGTTGTCCGTGCGCGTAACAAACGCCGTGCGTGAGCTTCGATTTCTTTGCCGGAACTTCCAATCTGACCTACAAGGCTGTGCATGTTCCAGTCTATCTCTTTCCATCGGCATTTGCTCTGTCTTTCTCCCTTGGTCCTAACGTGGCGCGCGGTTAGCTTGTGTTGAAGCATTGGAATTATTCTCGATAGCTGGTGCGACGGTTCTAATTCTGCTGTTTTCGTGGGTGTCTATATAATGTAGCCGGGTGGCCCCTGATAGTTTCTTCTGTTAAGTCATTACTCATTCTCATATCTTCCTCAACTTCTTATAAATATGCCATTGCTACTTCCTTATCAATCTTGTTGACGTCTCTCTCCATCTTATCGACTTGCATCATTACACAACACCGCACACACAGAACGTCTTGAGCGGTTCTGCAGTCCCTATCGCTCACGGTTCCGCGGATCCTTCATCCACTGAGATACGTCGATCACCACCGAATTATGGACCTATTCTCCCGGGTGAGGCGTCATGCGTAATATGCCAACATTCGACTCTCATCTGCTCTCTATTTTCCAACTTTCACATAATCACAACATCAAAGGCGGCGTCTTTCTATCCCCATCGCCAACTGATTCACGATATTTGCATCATCAAAGGGGACTCAAAGGGGACGTAAAAAGAGAAGGTCGAAGGAGAAAAACACCGTCACACGGAGCCCACCACCATCGCACCGAGCCTACAACCATGTCATTATCCATTTAGTCCCTCATTCTTTCCCTATCGCCGACGGCTTCGCTTCATCATATTTGCATCATCAAAGGGGACGTAAGAAGGAGAGGGTTGAAGGAAAAGCCTACCGGTACCACCATCAATGCCTACCACCATCAGCTCTGAAGAGATCTCGCCCGATTTAAGCATCTCACCAACCGCGGCACGGCATCACCAGAACATCGGGTGGCTACGAAACCTTCACGGCTTGTCCGAGCAACGTACAATCCCGCATCGACACCGAAGGCGCCCTCGAACTCCTGGAAGACCACCGCCGGGAAGACATCTCGAAAGACGAAGCTTGCACCGTCCATCAATGCCAGCTTGCAAACTCTTCCTCAGGCTCCGTACGGATAGCAATAGCGCGCGCTCCAGCCTACCAGCACCACATACCGCCTCCTTGTAACATACGTCAAGTTTTGTTGAGAAAGGCGACGGTCTAGCGACATACCAACGGGGATGTTTGAGAATGGCGACAATACGATCTGGTCGCATATCAAAGGGGATGTACAAATGACAGGTGGATTTACAATGGGGATGTTTAAACCGCGATTGGCCTCGGAACTCAACCGTCTCGAGCACGCCGACCACTTCCAAACTCTCATGTTGGACACGGTTTGACGATGATGAAGATAACTTCCCGTTAAGGTGAGGGACAGACGACCATTGCCTAGATCACGCCTGGAAGTCAACGAGCTTCGCATCACGATCGCAATCACGCACCGGCGATCGTTCTTCGAACTGACCTTGGTTATCTCGAGCATTTGGACTATGCACCACCCTTCATCAATCAGGACCCTCTAGGTGGTAGCCCACGACAACGGAAAGTTCGGAAACATTCAACGTGCGAGAGGAGTACCATCATCTGTCAATTCAGGAGTCTCTCGGTGGTAACTCACGCTAGATCAAGGCCCAGAAAGTATCGATGTGTGAGAAGTGCAGCCTCCTCCGACTATCCAATACTCGCTCGGAAACCTTCTCGGAAACCTTAACAACACCGCCACGATCCATATTGCAGTGGGCCTATGCACATATCAAAGGGGATGTATGAATTGCCGGTGGAGTTACAATGGGGATGGTATCGGAAGAAATGTGAGAAGTGCAGCCTCATCCGTCTATCCAATACTCGCTCGGAAACGTTAACAACCCCGCCACGATCATTGGACTTGGATTGGTAACTCGCGGACGACGCTGACGATTGGATTCGGAAGAAAGAAATGAACCCATGCACATATCAAAGGGGATGAATGAATAGCCGTTGTGGTGGAATAACAATGGGGACGGGGACGGGTTCGCAAGAAATGGGCGTATGCACCGAACTCTCACGAAGAATAGGCCTATGCAGTCCGCTCTCCTTCACGAAGCATTGGGCTAATGCAGCGCTCTTCTTCACGAGGAAATTGGCCAATGCATCATCTTCTCGTTCACGAAGAATTTGTCCGATTGAATGCATAGCCTTCTCCTTCACGAGAGCTGAAGTCGTCGCCAGCACCACTCAGTAGCACGGCGGAACCAGCAGTCAGCGTGCCGTCACGAGCGTGCGTCAGTGGAACCTTGGAGTCCACTAGTATTGCAGGAGCAGGTGTGAGCTTACCGGTAGTATCCGATGCCCGGATTGTATGTCTACTTGCTATTCCGCGCACGATGGAGCCATTGCGTCGAGAAGATTATACGAGAGCATGCTTCTTAGACCTGCCCACGGAGCTCATCATCTTGGTCTTCTTTTCCACGCTTCTTAGACCTACCCACCGAGCTCATCATCTTGGTCTTCCTTTCCACGCTCCTTAGACCTACCCATAGAGCTCTCTTCCTTTCTGTCGAGTCGCTTCAGGATGTCACATCGCTCTCTTCGACGTGCAAAGCTGTTCGAGCCATCGCCGAATACAACGGTTCCTTTGCACGCTTCCTAGACCTACCAACGGAGCTCATCATCTTGGTCTTCCTTTCCACGCTCCTTAGACCTACCGACGGAGCTCATCATCTTGGTCTTCCTTTCCACGCTCCTTAGACCTACCCATAGAGCTCTCTTCCTTTCTGTCGAGTCGCTTCAGGATGTCACATCGCTCTCTTCGACGTGCAAAGCTGTTCGAGCCATCGCCGAATACAACGGTTCCTTTGCACGCTTCCTAGACCTACCAACGGAGCTCATCATCTTGGTCTTCCTTTCCACGCTCCTTAGACCTACCGACGGAGATCATCATCTTCGTCTTCCTTTCTGTCGAGTCGCTTCAGGATGTCACATCGCTCTCTTCGACGTGCAAAGCTGTTCGAGCCATCGCCGAATACCACTGTCGGTTCCAAATGCGCTTCCTCCCGAGTGGTTTTGAGCTTCTCAACATGCAACGACCAACCAAGCCATGACATGCCGAATTCGGCAGAAACAAGTACCCAATCCACAAACGACACAGGCAATATGCCACCAAATTCAGTTCCTTCCCCTTTACGAAAGCACCATTCGTCGCCAGTACAGCAGCACTCATACCATGACATACCGAGTTCGGGAGAAACGTCTCAATCCACCAACGACACACCCAATACGCTACCGGAACTTGTTTCTTTCTGCTTTACCAAAGCCAAAGTCGTCGATCGCCAGCAGCACACAGAGTACGAAGTGCTCTGAGCCCCTCATTGCAGCAGCGACTTTCGTCCCAAACGTCCGCCAACTACTCTCTAGCACAAGACTCTTACAGTCGCCATCTTTCACCGTATTTAGTTGGGCCCGTGCATCAGATTAACATAACAATCGCATTCTGCGAGAATGCTAAAGACAATTATCATTATCACAAAAGTTCCAGGATTACCTTAATGCTTTCTGGCGTTGTTGCCTCGTGCTCTTTTCAATTCAGATGGATACTGTAAACCGTCCATTTCTTAACACGAAAGTTCCAAAACTGCTTACGGCTTCTTCTCATTTAAGCGCCTCTTCACTTATTAGACGCGCGCGTTCTGATGCCCATAGCTGTGTTTTAAATCGGAGGAAGTTTAAACCAATGCATAATTTCGCAAATGCAAGATGCAAGGGGCACCGAACATTTGGATTACATAATCATTGCCTCTGCACGCACACTTGAATATTACAATCTATAGAAGTCCATATTGACCCCCATCTCATCACATACACATAGCAAATCCTATATTATTGACGAGTTTGTGAAGATAACCTTAATGAAGTAAAACTGCAACTGCATAGGTAAATTTTAAAAGTTAAAAATATGACGACCTCATGGTAGTGGAAGTCTAAAAGTCTATATATTGAGAATCTTTTAAGCTACCTTTCAGTACTTTTTAAGTACATATGGACTAGTATTTCTTACGGATATAACGCCAATATCATATTCAATCTCTACAGTCACCCTAATATTCCATAAAAGTTCCAAATCCAAAGTTTACCTCTGGGCCATCAGCGTGGCAGTGCGCCACGTGAACCTTCAAAGTCAAAATATACCGATGGTCTAATAAACTGTTTAAACTTGTAGTGAGGGTCTATGAGGAGGAATATCTTATACTCAACCTCTACTGCAACGCTAGCTGTAAATTATCAAAGTCTAAGTTCTACCTCTAAGACTCAGCGTGGCAGTGCGCCATGTGAACCCTAAGAGTCAACATATTCAGAATCCTTCCAACTTACCTTACGGTAACTGCGATGGTCTAGTACGCTGTTTAGACTTGTATTTAGGTTCTAAGAGGAAGAATATCTCATACCCAACCACTACTGCAACGCTAGCTGTAAATAATCAAAGCCTAAGTTCTACCTCTAAGACTCAGCGTGGCAGTGCGTCACGTGGACTTTCAAAGTCAACATATTCGAAACTATTCTAGCTTACCTTACAGTAACAGCGATGGTCTAGTACGCCGTCTAGACTTGTATTGTGGTTCTACGAAGAAGAATATATCATACCCAACATCTACTGCAAGCCTAGCCGTAAATAATTAAAGTTGAAATTTCTCCTTTCAGCATCGACGTGGCAGTGCGCCATGTGAACCCTAAGAGTCAACATATTCAGAATCCTTCCAACTTACCTTACGGTAACTGCGATGATCTAGTACGCCGTTTAGACTTGTATTTAGGTTCTAAGAGGAAGAATATCTCCTAACCCAATCTCTACTGCAACGCTAGCTGTAAATAATTAAAGTCTAAGTTCTACCTTTAAGCATCAGCGTGGCAGTGCGCCACGTGAACCTTCCGAGTCAACATATTCGAAATCCTTCTAGCTTACCTTACGGTAACCGCGATGGTCTAGTACTCTGTCTAGACTTGTATTGAGGTTCTACGAGGAAGAATATCTCATACCCAAAATCTACTGCAAGCCTAGCTGTAAATAATTAAAGTCTATATTCCACCTGTCAGTATCAGCGTGGCAGAGCGCCACGTGAACCTTCAGAGTCAACATATTCGAAATCCTTCTAGCTTACCTTATTCGAAATCCTTCTAACTTACCTTACGGTAACTTCTAGCTTACCTTACAGTAACAGCGATGGTCTAGTACGCCGTCTAGACTTGTATTGTGGTTCTACGAAGAAGACTATATCATACCCAATATCTACTGCAAGCCTAGCCGTAAATAATTAAAGTTTAAATTGCTCCTTTCAGCATCGACGTGGCAGTGCGCCACGTGAACCCTAAGAGTCAACATATTCAGAATCCTTCCAACTTACCTTACGGTA
>ML120037.1:0-15955 GCA_003788565.2 Ascobolus immersus RN42 | reverse complement strand
GAGGCCGTTCCCTACCATGGACTTTATGGTAATTCTAGTAGATGGGGTGCATAGCTCATCCTATGCTTCCGACGTTAAGCCGGGTGGTTCACCAGGAGAATCCTTGATTGTCACAACCTCATCTATTTGTAAGACAGCTTCGGCTTGATAGCTTCTGCATACTTGCTGTGGCGACCCGCTGCGAGGTGTCACTGTGAGGGCGGTGGGGTACACTGAGTCATCTGGTACCCCACCTTGGTAAGCTGCACTGAGTCATCTGGCAGCGTCCAAGAGTGGACCCGGACTTGAACCGGTGACCTTCGAGTACACAACTACTCTAAGGACAGCATCGCTTAGCGCTATACCAACTGCGCCAACCGACTCTTGGATGCTGAGGTGACATGTCGATAAGAGTTGCCAATCTGGATGTCGTGAACCAGGGCAAGGATCGAGTCGGTGGCTGATCTGTGTGGGCGACCTCCCATCTGATCAGTGTAGAGCAGTTGGTGTGATTTGCAGAGGTTGGATAAGCGTTTCGCAACAAGCTTTTCTGCTATCTTTCCCAGACAATTGAGAAGAGCAATGATGCGGTAGGCTTTTGGTGACTGGTAATCTGGCTTGTTTGGCTTTGCAAGAATGGCCCCTTTGGCCTCCCTCCAGCAGAGGGGATGATAGCCAATGGATAGCACAGCCTTGTAAAGGGTGTTGAACCAGGTTGGGATGCAGTCGTATGCTTGTCGTATGCAGCGAAAGGAGAGGCCGTCCGGTCCAGCTGCTTTGTCCTGAGCAGAGGAGAAGATCGCGTCCCTGATTTCGTCGTCTGTGGCTTCAGTCCAGGCGATGGCGTCTGCAGGTGATGAAGCTGTTGGTGGTTGGTATGCTGGAGGGGGTGGGAACATAGCAGTGCGAAAGAGTTTTGCTTTGTTGGCAAATTGTGTCGCAGTGATGCCCTCGTATTTGATGGTGGGGGTTTGCTGGGTCTTTCGAATTCGAAGTCGACGCATCAGTTTGTTGACTTCTGGCCCATCCAGCTCCTCCACATACTGATTCCACATGTCGGTATTCGATTTCTTGATGCTTCGAAAGTAGTCGTTGCGCCTCTGCTTGTACCTTGCATGACTGTCTTCTGATGGGAGAAACTTCATGATTCTTTGTGAAGTCTTCATCGCTTTCCGTTTGTTGGTGAGCTCCTGTGTCCACCACGCCTTGGACCGAGGATGTAAGCGAAGACGAGGCACACTGGATTCGACTGCCGCCACAATCAAATCCCGTAGAAGTTCAACTGCCTGGTCCAAGCTTGAATGCCGATGCTGGGTAGCCATCAGGAGAGTCCATGCCATCTTGTGGTTTGCTACCGATTGTTGAAGGGTGGAGTGGAACACTTTCTAATCAGCCTTCTTCCAATTGTAGCGGGGTGCTGTAGGACTTGGAACAGTTGCAGTACCATCATGTAGAATCTCGAACCTGCACATCTCGTGGTCCGACAAGTTGTTAGCAAAACCATCCACCCAAAGGGCAAGCTCACTTTCAATTGTTACGCTGCCTATGGCCAATCTGTCGAGGGCCGTTTGCGCAAAAATGCCAAGTCCATAGGCATGTTTCCTGATTGCATCAATGAATGTGCCGCGAGTCTCGCTACAGCCTTCCAATTGGCTTTCTCAGCAGAGATTACTCACACCTGGTTTCGAAGCTCTGGGAATTTCATCCAATGGAGTCGACTGAATCCCAGCAGTATCTTTACGAGAAGATGCTGAAGATCATCGAAAGCACCTACACAACTGCCCTGAAATCTGAATTTTCTGCTGTTAGCGAGTTTGAAGAAGACAAGCTGCACTAGCTCACCATCAACACTACCCTCCACCTGGCTGGCACTTACAAAAAAGGCTCCAAAAAGCTGTTCCCAACTGGTACCGACAAGTTCCTCCTCAAGGTGTGGTTCCAGGAAAATCTCACCTAAATCTTACCTGCGACATTGACACCACACGCGAAGAATTGTTCGAAGCTCTGGGAATTTCATCCAATGGAGTCGACTGAAATTCAGCGGTAACTTTACGAGAAGATGCTGAAGATCATCGAAAGCACCTACACAACTGCCTTGAAATCTGAATTTACTGCTGTTAGCGAGTTTGAAGAAGACAAGCTGCACTAGCTCACCATCAACACTACCCTCCACCTGGCTGGCACTTACGAAAAAGGCTCCAAAAAGCTGTTCCCAACTGGTACCGACAAGTTCCCCAACAAGGTGTGGTTCCAGGACAATCTCACCTAAATCTTACCCGCGACATTGACACCACACGCGAAGAATTGTTGGGAGTTACCATTGCTGCCCATACGAGAAAGTCTATGGCAAAGCTTCACCGCAAACCAATGCTGAGAAGTCGAAAGAGCCTAAGAAGACGCTAGAGGACGCTCAGAACAACAAACCAAGCGAGGCGGACGACCCAGATCAAAACCACAAGGATAACAACAATATAGACACGAGCAAGCCCGATCCTGTCAACCAAACCTCCGGCAATCAGTAAGAGTCTTCCAAACGCTCAGAGGACTTTGGTAACAGTTCTGACACCAGTATGGATGACGAGAATTATCAGGACTCTCTCAACACTGAGTATGATTTTATGATTGATAGCAGTGGCCTCTCTGTTTCCAAGAGGCACCATGTCAACAAGGAAAAGAAAACCAAAACTCCAGTTGCTGCTGGACCGATCAATTATGGCATCAATAAGCAGGCCGGCGAAGACCTGTCGAAGGACCTCAGCAAGAAGAACTGCACCTCTTAGAGTACTTCCTTAATTCCTTATCAGTAGCCATTGCTCTTACTAGAGAAACCTGGTACTAGAATTAGTATAACAAATCAATATTAGTCTTCTGTCTCTATCACAATTCAACTACCGTGCAAGGAACATGAATAAACAAAACGTGCTGCGCACAAACCATCCCCCCCCATACTATATGAAATGCAATAAGAAACAAGTTTGTCGCCAAGACATTGGGGATTCCACAGCAACCTCAACTCCCCCCGATCGGAAACCTAAACAACATTCATGAAGCAAACACCAAAAACATAATCCAAGAGTCGGTTGGCGCAGTTGGTATAGCCTTAAGCAATACTGTCCATAGAGTAGTTATGTATTCCAAGGTCACCAGTTCAAATCTGGGTCCATTCTTGGACGCTGCCAGATGACTTAGTGCAGCTTAATAAGGTGAGGTAGCAGATGACTTAGGGAACCCTACCGCCCTCACAGTGACACCTTATAGCGGGTCTTAACAGCAAGTATGCTGAAGCTATCAAGTCGAAGCTGTCTTACAAATAGATGAGGTTGTGACAATCAAGGATTCCACTAGTGGACCACCTGGCTTAACGTCGGAAGCATAGGATGAGCTATGCACCCCACTTACTAGAGTTACCATAAAGTCCATAGTAAGGAACGTCTTCATGGCACAGAAATTGGGAGACCCTGTGACCGATATGCTTGACTCTGTTGGCACGGTTCCGTCATGGGAAAATCTATGCTAAATAGTATGAATCTGAACTGGGACCCTCCTGGCACTACTGCGATTGGGCACCGCAACCCCGGCAAGGCTTTGACAGTGAGGCTTGAGGAACATTAGAAAATATTACAACCAGTTTGAGCCTTTATTCCAATGACCAAAAACTCTACCAAGATCTGAAAGGTGCTTGCTTGATGGGAGTTACCTATAGTAGTCCACCACTTACTTCGTAGTTATCAATGATGACTAAGAAGAGAACATTTAGGATTTGTCCTATGAAAAACCTGCTTGACATTTAGTTTAGACTAGAAGTTGTATCTTCATTTGTTTGTGTTTAAGGCATGGGTGCGCTACTTGATTTTTGTTCCTTTTCTAGATAGCAACATAGATTTCATCTTGTCTGATAGCTATATAGCTCCATGGATTATAAATCAATCAATCAATCAATCAACATCAAAAACATAACTGTTCGCAAAAAGTTTTTACATTCTCTACCGTCCTCACTCTATTTAATACAATGCAGTAAAGATCTTGCGAAAACATACTTCACTCCAATTAATATCGTGCAGCAAAGATCTTGCAAAAACATACCTATCTCAATGTCTGAAAGGTGCAAACTTCAAGTTTGCTACCAAATTGGTCGAGGGAATCATGCGTTTTGCAACAATCAACAACTCAGGATGGGTACAACAAAACTGTCGAGAACCCAGCAAATACTACCTTCTACAAGCAAAACCAGACTTCATCGCCGTTCAAGAAGCTGGCATCTCTATATGTACGGCCAGCCACTACACCCAGAGTTTCAACAGACCTCCCAAGCCTTCTGTTATGGTCTGTCCAGATTTCCCGTCAGCAAAACCTTACCAACACAGAACCCGACAAGCTCTCCGAATGGCCGAATTATATCTGTCAATGTTAGCATCCAAACTCCCAAAGGCCTCTGTCTCACAAGGATTATATCTGTCTACCCACAAGTTAGTACCTTAGAGAAGGCTATTTTCTTTGAGAACGACAATACTGGCATTTTCCAAGCCCACTACGATCCAGATGTTGATGAGATTGTTGTTCTGTGCAATTTCAATGATTTCTCAGACCGCCTTCTAGACTGAGAAAGCACAGCGCATTCCGCTGTGGCTAGATATTGGCACAAGTTAGCACACTAGCTCGACGAAGCCAACCCTCATAATGTCTTCCATTTACTACACCCAGACGTTATCATATTTACAAACTTCATCAAACAAAATGGAACTCTTACCAGAACCCACATCGATGATCTCCTCAGCACAACTACACCACATAACGCGATCAGCATCATTCCCTTCCCGTATACCACTCACTCTATGGGTAACATTGGACTGACGATCGCTGCCAGCCTCAGAAGGCCTAACCATCAAGAGAGGCAACGGAAATTGGACTTTACACCATGGACATATAAAAGACTCTGAATTGCAAGCGCAAATCTACCAGCATCTTCACAACTATATCGCCACCCATAGATCAAGTGAATGGACTTGGGTAGCGTGGTTATAACGGAAGGACTCCACAATACAATACCTTAAACAACTTACACAAACTCGCCGAATGGAAAATTCCGAACAAGCTGTACATCGCCTACACAAACTGGTTAACACTATTGGATTCACGAGTTGAAGTACGTGTGAGAACGTTAAAGTTGAATTGATTGGCTATGTACCGTCCATGGATCCCACCTTACATCACTATACCTTTGTGGTGTGGAATACCGTCGTCCACCTGGATACTCACCGACTGCTGGGTCTTCTTGGACAACACTTCAGTTATCCATCGACTCAGGCACACGTCCCCAACCGCTGGGCAAGCACTTGCTATTGGAGTTCATGAGGTGGCGAACGCCCTTGAAGACCTGGGAGTGAACCTGCACATCCAATGGGTTCCTGGACACGAAGGGGTCCATGGCAATGACGAAGCAGACGGGCTTGCAAAGGAGGGCTCAAAGAAACGGCCGGCAATTGGTTATCAGGTTGTCTCCCACGCTTTCCTCAAGCGCAGTATCCGTCAACAAGCCATGACCGAATGGGCAACACAGTGGGAGCAGCGACGCAGCACCCGCTCGTTCATGGGCAGTCCCAAACGCCGAATTCACCCTATTCTTGCCCATGCCTCCAAGCGTGATGCATCCAGGGTCATTCAGATGCGGTCTGGGCACGGCTACTTCAATGCTTACCTCGGAACCATCCCCAAATCTGGTGTACTCCGCCACTGTTCGTGTGGCAACTACAACCAGACACCAGAGCATCTTGTCCTGTACTGCAGACGGTACGCACAACAGCGACAGGACCACCTCCAACACCTTATTACCAGGGCTCCAGATGGTAGTAAGCGTTTGGATATCTTCTCCGCTGTGGGGACACAGCAACTGTTACTCTTCCTTCAAGCTACACCTATAGCTCTGCGACCGCAAGTTGCACGCGAATGGGTCAGTGGCTTTGGCGACATCTCCCAAGACCTGGATTAGCGCCTGCTTCTCCCACCCCTGACCTCGCTTTACTGGCGAGGAGACCACTGCAGATGAAGCTGCATGAAAAACCTGTTGACATTTCGTTCTGGGTATTGAGATTACTTTGTCTTTTCTCTTTAGTTACATGATGGGCACACTGGGGGAGTGCTGCCCGGCGGGATGGGCTCTGTTCGTTCTGTCCCTTTCCTCTTATCCGATAGCTAGATAGCTCTAAGGATTATAAATTAATCAATCAATCAATCAATCAACTCCTTCAGGTGTATGGAGGACAGACCGTATATTCCAAGAAAGTCCACGGATTGCCTTTCGAATGATCTTTCTCTCTTCTTTAAAGTTGATGCAGTGAAGAAGGAGATGTTCTGGTGTTTGACGAGGCGCTTTGCAGTTGCATCGTTCGGACGGTATCTTCTTGCGGGCTGACGATTTTGGTGATGCAAGATAACTGTTGAAGTAGCCGTGGGCGGTTCGGAGTTGAACAATTGTAGCGGAGTCAAAGCGACGGGTGTCGAGGAGAGGCTTATCAAGTTTGAGCCGTGGCTCTCCTTGATAATTCCTTCCCTTCGTTGCCGTGCTCCAAAGACTGTTCCATAGGTCAAGTCGTTGGGCTCTTGCTTGTCATCGAATCCAGGCGATAGTGGTTGGTGAGGTCACTCCTCGGGGAGTCGGGGAGGTGTTGCTGTGCTTCCGGTTTTGGCGAGAAGATCTGCGATTTCGTTGCCCTCAACTTCAGTATGCCCTGGTACCCATTGCAGAGTGACTGGAAGTCGGAAGGTGTATTGAATGTCGTTGATAAGTTGGAGGATGAGAGTTGCCATTTGGTGACCGGCGCCAGTTCTGGTTTGTTGAATGCGTTGGAGAGCTGCTTGACTGTCGGAATACAGCCAGAGTCGTCGAACCCATCGTCGTGTAGTTGGTAGCAGTTCCTCCATACGAGTCAATGCACAGTGAATAGCAGATAATTCTGCATCAAACACTTCGCACTTGTCTCCCACAAAGGTGTATCGCCGTTCGGGTGTGATTCCTCCTCCATAGATGTACATGCCTGCACCAGCTTTCCCATCAAGAAGAGAGCCATCAGTGTATGCAATGAGGGAGGTGTTGGTATCGATTGTCTGGAGTAGCGTACGGTGTTCCAGTGTTGCCTGATCTTTTGGTGTGTTGGGTATGGTGATGATTGGTTTTTGGGCTGTGCGTTCGACCCAGGGGTTGAGAGAAGCCATGATTTTGACGAGGGTGCTGGGCTATGGATTGTCGCGAGTCTCTGGAGTGTCCCACATGCTGCCCTCTCACTCATCGTCCCGTCCTGCTGTGCCTTCTAAGGGGATAGAGGCTGGAAGACGTTTGATGAGGGGATGGGTCTGTGGGAGTGTAAGAAGGCGAACGGCGTAGCGAGTCTGGTTGTAGGTGAGGCGTGCTGCTGCAGGCATGAGACCAGCTTCTGCATCCAAGAGGTTAGTGGGTGTGGTGCGGAATGCCCCCAGAATGCGGCGAGTAGCACTATTCTGGACTTGTTGAACTTTGGCGATGAGAGACTCTTGTCCATTCCACCAAATCTCAGAGCCATAATCGACAACGGAAACCACACATGACTGGTAGAGTTGTCGCATAGCCTTTGTTGAGAGCCCCTTCTCAGTGTTGGCAAGGCGACGGATGGTGCCGAAAGCTCTAGTAGCAGCGGCGACCTTGATGTTGACATGCTCTTTGAAGGTTAACAGGCAGTCAAGCCAAACACCTAACCAACGAAGGCAGGTTTTTGGAGACACCAGTGCTGGACCTTGTAGGCCGATTTGCTGATCTCTTTGAGGCGAGTGAAGTGGATGAGTTCGGATTTGGGGTCGTCAAAGGCCACAGCATTGGCGCCTGTCCATTCGAAAGCGATGGCTGCAGCTTTGGTGAGGGTCTGTGTGTTTTGCTGTACGGAGCGGCTTGTTGCAACGAGGGCGACATCGTCGACGTAACTGGGGGTGTAGAGGTGGAGGCTAGCTTGTTGGAGGCGACGAAAGAGTGGCTGGAGATAGATGATGAACAGGACCGGCGAGGTGGGAGAGCCCTGTGGGATGCCAGTCTCAACCGGATGAAGTCCTTCTTCCTCCCCATCAAATGCAAGTCCAATCTGACGACCAGTCATAAAGTGCGCTGTCCAGCTAACCAACTGCTGTGGGAGTCCCATCTCTCGCATGGTGTGTAGGAGGCGATCTCTTGACACATTGTCAAAAGCGCCCTTTACATCCATAAAGAGAGCTGAGGTGACATTGATTGATTAATTTATTTATAATCCATGGAGCTATCTAGCTATCGGATAAGGTGAGATCTATGTTGCTATCTACGAAACGAACACAAACCAGGCAGCGCACCCATGCCTTAAACACAAACGGTGAAGATACATAGAACTTCTAATCTAAACTGAATGTCAAGCAGTTTTTTCATAGGGCTACATCCCAAATGGTCTCTTCTTAGTCATCATAGATAACTGCGAAGTCGGTGGTGGACTACTATAGGTAACCCCCATCAAGCAAGCACCTTTTCGGATCTTGGTAGAGTTTTTGGTCATTGGAATCAAGGCTCAAACTGGTTGTCATGGCTTCTAAGGTTCCTCAAGCCTCACTGTCAAGGCCTTGCCGGGGTTGCGGTGCCCAATCGCAGTGGTGCCGGGAGGGTCCCAGTTCAGATCCGTGCTCTTTAGCATAGATTTCCCCATGACGGAACCGTGCCAACAGGGTCAAGCGTACTGGTCACAGGGTCTCCCAGGTCCTGTGCCATGAGGCCGTTCCCTACCATGGACTTTATGGTAATTCTAGTAGGTGGGGTGCATAGCTCATCCTATGCTTCCGGTGTTAAGCCGGGTGGTTCACCAGGAGAATCCTTGATTGTCACAACCTCATCTATTTGTAAGACAGCTTCGGCTTGATAGCTTCTGCATACTTGCTGTGGCGACCCGCTGCGAGGTGTCACTGTGAGGGCGGTGGGGTACACTGAGTCATCTGGTACCCCACCTTGGTAAGCTGCACTGAGTCATCTGGCAGCGTCCAAGAGTGGACCCGGACTTGAACCGGTGACCTTCGAGTACACAACTACTCTAAGGACAGCATCGCTTAGCGCTATACCAACTGCGCCAACCGACTCTTGGATCAGAGATTTTTGATGCCGAACTACAAGTCTCTTACTATGCTTGTGTCCGTGCCAAAGCCCTCGCCAGACGCAACAGCACCATCACTGACTGCTGGGTCCTCTTGGATAATGCCTCTGTTATCCATAGACTGAGGCACATGTCCCCAACCGCTGGGCAAGCACTTGCTATTGGAGTGCACGAGGTGGCATATGCCCTGGACGACATGGGAGTGAACCTGCACATCCAATGGGTTCCTGGACACGAAGGGGTTCCCGGCAATGACGAAGCGGATAGGCGTGCAAAGGAGGGCTCAAAGAAACGGCCGGCAATTGGTTATCAGGTTGTTTCCCATGCTTTCCTCAAGCGCAGTATCCGTCAACAAGCCATTACCGAATAGGCAACATAGTGGGAGCAGCGACGCAGCACCCGCTCGTTCATGGGCAGTCTCAAACGGCAAATTCACGCCATTCTCGCCCATGCCTCCAAGCATGATGCATCCAGGGTCATTCAGATTCGGTCTGGGCACGGTTTCTTCAATTCCTACTTAGGAACGATTCCCAAGTCTGGTGTACTCCGTCAATGTCCATGTGGCAACTACAACCAGACACCAGAGCATCTTGTCCTGTACTGCAGACGGACCGCACAACAGTGACAGGACCACCTCCCACATCTTATTACCAGGGCTCCAGATGGTAGTAAGCGTTTGGATATCTTCTCCGCTGTGGGGACACAGCAACTGTTACTCTTCCTTCAAGCTACACCTATAGCTCTGCGACCGCAAGTTGCTCGCGAATGGGTCAGTGGCTTTGGCGTCATCTCCCAAGACCTGGATTAGCGCCTGCTTCTCCCACTCCTGACCTGTCTTTACTGGCGAGGAGACCACTGCAGATGAAGCTGCATGAAAAACCTGTTGACATTTCGTTCTGGGTATCGAGATTACTTTGCCTTTTTCTCTTTAGTTACATGATGGGCACACTGGGGGAGTGCTGCCCGGCAGGATGGGCTCTGTTCGTTCTGTCTCTTTCCTCTTATCCGATAGTTAGATAGCTCTAAGGATTATAAATTAATCAATCAATCAATCAAGCAAACGCCGACAACACCGTTACTCTAGAAAACAACCTCGCACCTCAAGATAACTCCCTTCTCGGAATATCTCAACAACCACGCATTGGATTACGACCATTCTTACACGATTATCTTCCGCTCGCCGCGAGGATTCCTACGAGCCCGCTTTCGAAAGAATCCGACAAGATTTGCACCGTTGGTGAAGGTTTCTACTTTCATCAGGGGTTGAAAAGTCTCTTCACCTCCTCATTTCCCCCTCGTTTCAGTGGCGAAAGGAATTGTCGACCACCTTTCAACCACTTCCCGCGATCGGAACGAGCTGCAACTTGCACAACTTCAGCAACACCCTCAAGCGAAAGATATTCTCGAATCCCAGCCCAATCCGCCTTCTTTTCGTCAAGGTAGAAGGGTTCTTCTACTTCTACCTCCTCCTACCCCTATTCCCCGTCGCCCCTGGCAACGGCTGAATAGTGTGTAACGTACACCGAACTTTTGTGGGAAGCAGCAACCACCGGCTATTACCCCACCCTCCACCCACCCCCCCTCCGGTCCCCCTCCCAGGTCCCCTCCCCTTCCAATACAGCGGTCTAGGAGTCCACCCCTACTCTCGGATTTACGAGAGCATTGACGGTTCCCGAACTGCGCCCTCGCCAATCCCAGTCAGTGCAATCGCCGAGGCAGCATCCTTCGGTAAAGTAGCAAGATCCTGGTCACGTGAAATCGCACCATATCGCATCATCGCCATCGCCAACCATGCACCACAGCCACACCCTGGCACAGCCCCAACCAGCACAGCCACGCCTGTGCCAGCCACACCAACTCCACAGAGGACAACTCAGCCACTTCCTCCACAGGCCCCAGACCACGACATGGATGACTTGGAGAAAGGTTTCGCTGAGATTTACCCGGAACCCGCACACAAGATGGCATCAGAGATGCGGCAGAGCGCAGAGGAGGAGGAAGGGGAAAGGATAGGGGAGGAAGGGGAAGAGAGAGAGGAGAATGAGGACGTCCTGTCTGAGGTTCAGGACTCAGAGGCCTTGGGAGAAGACGCCAGGACACAGTCAGCAGATGTGGAGGATGGTAGAGTGGTCATGGACTATGAGGAGCGCGAGGATATGGAAGGGGTGGAAAGGGAAGGGGGACTGGAGGACCAGGAGATGGCGGACAACCGCGTGGAGGACACAGCTAGCGTGTCAGAGGCCGCCATGGCCGCCCACTATGCCTCTCTAAACGGCAAACGCCGGGCAGAGCGCCCTCCATCCCCGCCAGGCTACCAGCCTTACGACTTTGCTCAGAAGAAGCGAATTCTGAGTGGTGCCGGCATGCTCTCCTCAAAGCATGCCAACGTGGATATGCCTGTTCCAGGAGGAAAGGCTCTCCCATCTCTCGCTCTGCCACAGACAGCTGGTCATGGCAGTATCAACTCCAGCAAATGGGCATCATCTACCTCTCGCCCTGCCCCTGCAGTCTCACGCCCTGCAGCTCCAACCGGCACCCCTGCAACGCAACCACGCCCTGCAGCACGGCCCACCGGCACCCCCGCACCGCAATCACGCCCTACAGGCTCATCACCAGCACCTCAGCGCCCTCCACCACGCCCGGACTTTTCTAGACACAACCCGGCCTTGATGGAACAACTCTGGGACCAGAACCAGATTCTGAACACGAGGATAGGCTTGCTCATGCAGATGCTTCAATCTGCTGGTATCCCCATGCCTGCCCCACCCGCTCATATGGTCCCCAACGCCCGGCCACCACCTGCTACGGCTCCAGTCCGGCCGTCACCTACTCCTCAAGTCCGACCAGCAACCTATAAGGCTGCTGTTCAACCAGATCGCCCCCTTGGACCCCTCAGACAAGTCCAACAACCCGCTAAGGTCACGCCCCAAAGCGTTCTCTCTGTCCCCGGAGCTGCACCTCATCGCACTTCCACCTCTGCTAGTCCTCCTAGCCACAGAGAAGGCTCACCACCGTCCACACAGCGCCGCCTACTGGTTAGCAGCTCGGTTCCCGCACGGGGTGACCCATTGGCGATCAGGGAAGCTGTCAACCGCGTTATCTTCGAGATGACAAAGCTGGACAGCCCAGCAGTCCGCTCCTCCCATGTTAATGGGAAAGGGAACATCATTCTGTCCCTGATGGACAACATCTTCGCAGACTTGTTAGTCCAGAACGCCAGCCATATCGAGAAGAAGATCTCACCCTTCTTTGACAACCGGCCATGCACTCTCACAGTGCCTTCACGCTGGCACAAGGTTCACCTTGCTTCAGTGAACCGTCTGGACTTCAGTGGGCCGCACGGCATGGATGCCCTGAAGCAGGAGATTGAGGCGTACAACCCTCAACTGCAGCTTGCTTGCACTCCCAGATGGTTGGTCTAGGAGATTGCCTCGCACAAGGTGTGCAGTTCGGTTGTCCTGTCCTTCAAGGATAATACAGGCTATAAGAAGGCACTCAAGGGTGTCTGGGTCAACGGTGTTTGTCTGAGAACATCAACCTTCTATGACGCACGCCCCCAGGACCAGTGCAAGCGATGCCAGACGTTTGGACATGCGTGGCAGAGCTGCCGCCACCAGGAAGCGTGCAAGTACTGCGCTGGGAAGCACCAGAGTACTGCGCACACGTGCAGCCAATGCAATGTGAAGGGAAAGCATTGCACCCACACCCAGGCAAAGTGCATTCTTTGTGCTGGGGACCACTTTGCCACCTCACCAGACTGTGAGTTCAGACGAAAGGTGTTAGCTCGCACAGCACAGCACCAAACGGCTCGACAGAATGCCACCCGCAATGATTAGCACGACTTCGCCGCATTCTATCCGTGTTATACAACACAATTGCATGCGAAGTACTGCAGTCATGCAGGGCATTCTCAAAACCGCAACCGAAACTGCAGATCTTGTTCTTCTGCAAGAACCTTTTCTTTCGTCAGATTACTCCTTTACTGTTTCATCGACTTCTTTTGACATGCAACTGTCTGGGGGCTCTTCCCCTACTCGCCGGCCACGCCTTGCTGTCTTTACGTCGACTTGTCACCCGTCACTTAAGGTCACACTGCGCCACGACCTTACCACAGATCCTGACGCTCAGGCACTCGAAATTCAAGCGCATGGTATACCAAGCTTGATCCTGTACCACGTCTACAACCAGCAAGTCAATGGAGACGGTGTCTTCACCATTGAAAGGATGTTTACACGAGCCAGCGTCCTCCCCAAGCGGTGCATACTAGCAGGGGACTTCAATGCGCATCACCTCTGGTGGAACTCAAACACCACTCAGGAGCGCAATGCAGAGACTCTGGTTCCGCTTCTAGAGGATCACCATTCCGATCTCCTGAACGAACCAGAACAACCCCTCAGTCCTGGACTTAACCTTTGCCAGTCCAGATGTCTTTGACGCCATCTTTGGGTGGTCCCAAGACAAGCAGGCAGGTACAGGCTCGGATCACGCTGTTATCCGGTTCCAACTGGACACTCCACAAGACTTGGATCTCCCCATCCCTTCCCCTCCACGCTACAACTGGAAGAAGGCGGACTGGGAAGCGTTTACACAGGAGCTTCAGGCTGCCTCTCTCCCACATCAGGACGACTGGAACCATTGTGTACTCGAAGGCCACCGGTTCAAGTCCTGGTCCACTCTTGGACGCTGCCAAATGACTCAGTGCAGCTTACCAAGGTGGGGTACTAGATGACTCAGTGTACCCCACCGCCCTCACAGTGACACCTCGCAGCGGGTCGCCACAGCAAGTATGCAGAAGTTATCAAGCCGAAGCTGTCTTACAAATAGATGAGGTTGTGACAATCAAGGATTCTACTGGTGAACCACCCGGCTTAACGTCGGAAGCATAGGATGAGCTATGCACCCCATCTACTAGAATTACCATAAAGTCCATGGTAGGGAACGGCCTCATGGCACAGGACCTGGGAGACCCTGTGATCGTACGCTTGACCCTGTTGGCACGGTTCCGTCATGGGGAAATCTATGCTAAAGAGCACGGATCTGAACTGGGACCCTCCCGGCACCACTGCGATTGGGCACCGCAACCCCGGCAAGGCCTTGACAGTGAGGCTTGAGGAACCTTAGAAGCCATGACAACCAGTTTGAGCCTTGATTCCAATGACCAAAAACTTTACCAAGATCCGAAAAGGTGCTTGCTTGATGGGGGTTACCTATAGTAGTCCACCACCGACTTCGCAGTTATCTATGATGACTAAGAAGAGACCATTTGGGATGTAGCCCTATGAAAAAACTGCTTGACATTCAGTTTAGATTAGAAGTTCTATGTATCTTCACCGTTTGTGTTTAAGGCATGGGTGCGCTGCCTGGTTTGTGTTCGTTTCGTAGATAGCAACATAGATCTCACCTTATCCGATAGCTAGATAGCTCCATGGATTATAAATCAATCAATCAATCAATCAATCAACCACGCTGGCTACGCAAACCAGAGGACCGTGTTGAGAAGGCAGCCTCCTCTGTTAGTATCATTGTCAAATCTGAGGAAATGGCAAAGAGATGCATGCAGAAATGCCTCAATATCGACATGCAGAAACTGGAGGTTGTGCGCTTTGTACGCAACCGCCAGGATCAGCAATGCAGCACTTGCCAAAAGTTCGGACACCACTACCTCCGGTGTACAGCAAAACAACCAGCCTGTCGCCTCTGTGGAGCCTCTCACAAGACTGTCGACCACAAGTGCGACAAGTGCAACACCAAGGGAAAGAGATGTGAACATCTTACACCCTATTGCGCCAATTGCCAGACCACCGGCCACACAGCATCTGACAATGCCTGCAACTACCGGAAAACCATTCTCGCTCCAGCCCGCCCAGCTGCACCAAAACCACCAGTTGCACCTACTACGCCAGTAGAGATCACCAATACCACAATCAACAATGCTTCGTCTAGCAACCCTGCTCCTCAAGCACCCAACACCACCGAAGATGCCACCATGGATGAGGCTATGGAAGAAACCTATTAATGGATCGACCACAACCTACCTTACCGCGTCGCAACATCCGCATTCTGCAGGCCAACTGCGCGAAAAACAGTTACGCAATGCATAGCTGTCTGGAAACAGCTAGAGAGACGGCAGACATTGTCTTGATTCAGGAACCATGGGTAGGTTCTTGGGACATGGAACAAGGGTCCTACATGATGGTGGGTCATGGTTCCTTCAAGTGCATACTTCCGCCTGGACACAACAACAACCAACTCAAGCCTCGAGTTGCCACATTCGTTACAACATCGTTTCCGAATCTTCGAGTCACCATTCGGCCTTACATTTTCGACGATCCTTACCTACAAACACTAGAAGTGTCAGCGCCTGGAGTGCCTACCTTCTATGTGTACCACATCTACAACGAGCAGTATGGAGGAGATGGGCAGTGGACACTGCAAAGGCTCCTCCAGAATCACGCTCTCCCCACCACTCGCTGCCTAGTGATTGGAGACATGAATGCACATCATCCATGGTGGAACAGCAAAAGGGAAGCGGATAGTAATGGTGACATGCTGGCGACTAAGATGGAAGAGGGTAACTTCTATCTTGTCAACGAACCAGATGCTCCCACTTACTTCCAATTCCGACCGGCTGAAGACACATTGTACGAGTCTGTCCTAGATCTTGCTTTTGCAACTGAAGACTTGTATGATTGGATATCAAACTGGGCCATCTGCGCGGGCGACACTGAGGCAACAGGGTCGGACCGCGAGATGTGTAGGTTTGAGATTCTACATGATGGTACTGCAACTGTTCCAAGTCCTACAGCACCCCGCTACAATTGGAAGAAGGCTGATTGGAAAGTGTTTCACTC
>ML120033.1:0-10499 GCA_003788565.2 Ascobolus immersus RN42 | reverse complement strand
CAAGCGAAAAATGGGTATTGGAACTGTGTTCGGTGTGGTTGTATTCCGGATATCGAGTATGGTTGCAACTGCAGCGACTAAATTAGATGCACATATATAATGCTTTCAGCAGACAGTAGCAACGTGTATCGTTTTCCTGACTTAGTGTATTATGGATAGTTTGTTCCCTGAAAGTGAGTCTGATCAAAAAATGTAATGAAAAAGTTCATAATACACCGTATTGTGAACTTTATTTACCCGAGAGTGGGTTTGATCAAGAAATACAGTAAGAAAGTTCACAATACGCCGTATTATGAACTTTGTGCATTTGCGAGTAAGTCAGATCAAGGAATACTACAAGAATGTTCCCAGTACGCTGTATCACGAACTTTTGCATATGGAATGCTAGGTGTGGGAATTACAGCAAGCATGTTCACAGAACGTTGTATTATGAACTTTGTGTATCCCAGCGTGAGTATTATTAAGAAAACTCACAAGAAAGTTCACTTTACGCTGTATGAAAGACTTTACGGTTAGGGATAACCCTAACTGTGTATAGAAGAAAAACTTGTATATTGCCGAGTTCTGTTGAAACGTGAAGCGAATTATTCAATTTACAACGCCGCTACCATTTAATCATGAGTGTCGCAGCAGGTAAAGTCACTATATTTCTAAACGAAATATTGTTTCTAATCACTTTACAGACGAACCTGTACGCCCAAGCAACTCCTTTGCTCGAAAGTCCTACGGAAGCGAAGAAGTTTTAGGTTTGTTTCTTTCACTTTATGTATTATGCGCTCTAACAGCTAGTAGACCAATTCATTGCTTCAGAGCAATGGAAGCTTGAGGAAAAGCTCGACTATTTTAGCTTCAAGCAAGATCTCATCGAAAGAAAGATGAATGACGCTGAACTAGAGGTGGAATGGGCATCCTACTCTGTCGATCTCCAAAACACGATTCTCGACAAAGTCAAGAATGGATGGTGGGTACATTCGGATCCAAAGAGAGCATCTATTCGATCGAAACTCCTTACCGCAATGGATCTGGAGGCGGAAAGAATTCGAGCAATTGGAGATCGTATCTGGAAAGAAGGACCGCCTTCTTGCTGGGAATGCGGGCGCTTGCGCAAGGAGGACGCAGAATCCGATTGGTGGATGGAAAAAAAGTGCCGCCCTTGCTTGGAACAGGAGGAAATATTAGACAAGGCGAAAAATGGGTATTGGAATTGTACTCGCTGTGGTTGTATCCCGGATACTGAGTATGGTTGCAACTGCAGCGACTAGACTGGGGGTATATACATAGTGCTTTCGATAGACGTTGGCAAACATGTATCGATTTTTTGACTTAGTCTTTTATGAACCGTTTTATTGAAAGTGAGTATGATTAGGAAAAGCAAAGAAAGAGTACGTATCATGAACTTTGTGTATCTCAGAGTGAGTTGGGCAAATATAAAGTTCACGATACGCCATATTGTGAACTATGCTTATTAAACTAGTCGGTTCACGATCTACAGCAAGAAAGTTCACGATACGCCGTATTGTGAACTTTGTTTATCAAACTAGTTGGTTTACAATCTACAGCAAGAAAGTTCACGATACGCCGTATTGTGAACTTTGTTTATCAAACTAGTTGATTTACGATCTACAGCAAGAAAGTTCACGATATGCAGTATTGTGAACTTTGTAGATTTGAGTATAAGTTTGTTCAACAAATGCAATCAAAAAGTTCACGTTACGCTGTATTATGAACTTTATTCTTCTGGATGGGGTCAGATAAAATAATGCAGCGCAAAAGTTCACAGTACGCCGTATTGTGAACTTTGTAGATCTGAGAGTGAGGTCGGTCAAAAAATGCAACCAAAAAGTTCACGATACGCTGTATCATGAACTTTATTCTTTCGGGTGGGACCGGATGAAATAATGCAGCACAAAAGTTCACAGTACGCCGTACCTTGAACTTCTATCGCTTAGAGTTGAGTCAGCTACTAATGTGACTGGTTTAGAATTCAAGATTCGAATTAGGGTTAAACCTATCTCGGCACGCATGATCTTAGACAAAGAACCAGGACACCACCCCTTTTGATAGTACCAAAACACACTGAAAATCATTAAGGACTAAAGCTTAAAATGGATTTTTACTATGATTCCGACTTGGACATTTTTGTCTGCAAAGAGCATGGAACTGTCGTTTCGGAACGATCTACTAGTCTCAAGAATCACTTAGCAAAGTACCATGATACGGTATCTCCAGATGAGCGTAATGCAATCTCAAAACGGTTTTCACAGACTCGCTCAATGAAGCATGGCAATGACCAAGCGGGCATGACAAGTCTCCGAAAGCCTGTGCCCTATCTCGCAATTGAAGACGGGGGTGAATGCAGTTTTTCAGGCTGTCACTTCAGGGTAGCGGGGGCTGCGGCTACGCTTAGGAAAACGTTTGGAAAGCATGCAGCGACTCATGCAAGGCCTGATTCAGATAGTGAGAAGCCACTTTATGTAGCTCACAAGCTGCAGAAAATTGGGGAATCCACCAAAGGGCGTGCTTACATTCTCGTACACCAAGATTGTGAAGAAGGGATTATTGCCCCTGCGCCTTTTGCGAGTACTGCCGCTCTAGACTCTGCACGTTCAAAGCTTGCTCTATTCGAGACTGAATTTCGGCCTTCAGAAGCGCAAGGAGTACAACATTTAAGTCAAAAGCAGGAATGGCTTGCACGTACGAAGATGTACAATTATTTGCAAGGCATTCGATATGAGGAATTGAAAAATGTTTTGAAGGTTTATTTGAAAGTTACCGCGTGTAAACAGGCTAATACGTTGCAGATGCCCACATCTCGAACCAACAAAATCGAAGCTGCACTTTATGATCTTTGCTCAATCTCTCGATCTATTTTTGAGAAAGCGCATAAGGTTTTCGGTACTAATGCGACTGCGACTGGAGTAGGAAGTTTCGCATCGAAAGTCATTAACAGTTTCAATCTGGAGTCTGAACTTAATTTTAGATCACTTCGCGAGGTATCCAAGGGGTATCTAAACGCAATCGATCTAGAATGGAGAAAGTTCATGTGCTTTATCCTCAGAGGCCGCAATATGAAGAAGTTGCAAGATGGAGTTGAAATGTCTTGGTTCAAGCTTTCACCGGCACAGCTGCAGACGTGCGATGATTTGATTGCTCAATCTGGTCATGATACAACGCAAAATGAAAAGGATAGGACCAAGATTCATACAAAACACTTTCTTGCTTTCTCGGGATCTTTTATCAAGCACAAGATCTATGCTGACTTTGACTCCCCCTTGCTTTGTTATTCTGCTACTAATGCTCTACATCTCGAAAACCGAAGATATCGAGATGTAACTGAATTCACACCGGCACTTTCAAGACTAATTTACGCTTTACAATTGATTGTCGGCTTTAGTCAATATGTGGAGTATGAGGAAGCGCTGAAGGGAAGAACTATGACTGTTGATGAAGCCACTGAACGGTTTTATGAAAACTTACAGGAAGATGTTAAGAAATGGCTTTCCAATCGTGCGACTACGCCTGCAATGACATTACTTACTCAAAGAACATTATTTATGTCATTGGCAAAAACAAGTGTCATTGGAAAGTCTGGTTTTTGGAATGGAAAGGGAACCATTATCAGCTATAAAACTATCACGATTAGTATGGACCAGATTAGGTTTTTCCTACGAGATGTCATCAAGCAGGTAGAACATCTCATGTATACGGACCTGCTTATGGGAATGAAATTGCCCTTTACAATGAAGGCAGAAGAACTGTTAGATGACATCGCAAATCTAGATCCAGGCTACTATTTCGGGACGGACGAGCGAAACCTGCAATTGGATAAAGCGCGAACGTTTCTTTTTGAGCAGCTCGAAACAAATCCCACTGTGCGGAGAAATTTCCTGATGTTTTCGAGTAGCAAGGACCGAAATGTTCACAATACGATGTACTATGAAAGTAAAGTGGAGGAATTTCTTTCGCTTGCTTTTACTGTTGTACACCTTGGGTCCGGTCAACCTGCGCGTGGAACAGAATTAGCAGGGCTACAGTACCGAAACAATTCGGCGTCCCAGAGGTCGTTGTTTGTTGTGGGTCAGGACCTAGTTTTTGCGTTAAAGTATAGCAAGCCGCAAAGTTTGAAAGTGTCTATGGGTGATAGGTATGTTCATATCCGAGATTAACTTTATGCTAACCTACGAAAGCAACATTTTTCGATTTGTTCCTAAGCCAATAGTTTCAATGTTGCTCCTTTTTCTTACAACGGTTGAGCCGTTTCGAATTTTGATGTCTAAAGAAACCCCTGATCCTAAAGCATTTACCTATCTTTTCAATACAAAGGGAAGGCTATGGGATACAAAGCGCTTTTCAAGTATACTATTGGAGCAAACTAGACTGCATGAGATCCCGGAGCTCAAAATGTCATCATGGCGTCAGATTGCAGTTGGGATTGCAAAGCGTCATTTACTAGGGCTTGGCTTGCAGTTAGACATGGATGTTGGTGGCGAAACGGTTGACGCTTTGGAAGAGGCCACACATAAGCAGGCCGCACATAGTGTTCGTACCGGCAATACGGCGTATTTTCAAACCGGAGACCTTTCAGCTTCAGACGCTGCTTTGTCTGCGTATCGAAGAGTTAGTTATAAATGGCAAGAATTCTTGCAACTTCGGACTCCAGATCCAAGGGATATCGAGACAGCAAATGCGGATATCAAGTCTATCTTGCAGCAACTGCGTGCTATGTATATCGATAGGGCCTCATCGCCAATCGATATTCAAGCCCACGAAATAGAACCAAATGAAGGCAGCACCCACATAATTGAAAACAGGGTCGTATCAGAAGACGACGCTTCAATAGTTCATAATACGCCGTATTATGAACGTTTGTCAACTGTCAATCTGGTTCACGATACGCCGTATTATGAACTTTTGCCAACCGCTAATCAAGTTCACAATACGCCGTATCGTGAACTTTCGCCACCAGCAAATCAAGTTCACAATACGCCGTATCGTGAACTTTCGCCCACTGCAAACCAAATTCACGATACGCCGTATCATGAACTCTCCCCAACCGCAAATCAAGTTCACAATACGCCGTACCGTGAACTTTCGCCCACTGCAAACCAAGTTCACAATACGCCGTACCGTGAACTTTCGCCAGCTCCTCGAACTATTCATCCCAGTACAGAATACAACAAAACGAGTGTTGCAAAAGGTATGTTGTAACGAACATTATGCTTAATGCTAACAATTTTAGAATATGCTAGTACTAGTACTCCAGACAAAGGCTCTCATGTAACGCGAAAGAGAAGACGAGGTAGTAGTGAAGAGGACAGAATCAAGTCCACCGAAAAGATGAACAAAAGCCTACAAGTGTTGTTTGGATCTGGTTTTAAATATAAATCAGAAGCGCAGAAAAATGCGTTGCAGATGGTCATTAAAGGTACGGCGCAGATTTTGATATCACTTCCTACTGGTGGTGGTAAGAGTTTATCCTTTATTGGACCTGCGCTTTTGAACCCAGCAGTTACTTCATTACTTATTGTCCCGCTTGTTGCTTTAAGAGACGATATGCTTCGGCGACTAAAGGAAGCGAAACTGTCGTGCAAGATTTACTCACAGACAGACAAGAAGCGGGTGTCGGTTATCGTTTGTACGGTGGAACAAGCGGTGCAAAAGACGTTTTTATCTGATATGGCTGCTCTCGTTCAGAGTGGAACTTTGCAACGGATTATTATTGATGAGATCCATTTAGTATCAACAGAAGCCACATTCAGGCCTGCTTTCGCAAAACTGCTTAGGCTTCGCAAGTTTCCAATTCAGTTTATTGGGCTTTCAGCGACTTTGCCCACGCAGATAACAGAGGATGTATGTAGCACCTTACTGCTAAACGCTCCTGGAGTTGTGAGAGCGGAGCCTTGCGAACCTTCTTTTGTCAATGACATACTTCCTTATACGTCAAAAGATCACATAGTAATCAGCATTGGACGTCTAAAAGAGTCGGCTTCTCGGAGGCTAGATATAACAGAGCGTCGGATTAAGGTACTGGTTTACACATTCTCTATAAAAGAGGCAAAACAGTGGGCGAACAGGCTGGACGGAAAAGCGTATTTTGCTGGTCTACCAGACTCTGAAAAAAAGGAAATTATTTCAGATTGGCAGTCTGGGGAGAACCAAACGCTGGTTGCAACTGCCGCTCTTGGCTTGGGAATAGATATTCCTGATATTAGAGTCGTTGTTTACATTGGCAGGCCTCTGAGTCTAATTGAATGGATACAACAATTAGGACGAGTTTCCAGAGATGGACAGTATGGAAGAGTTGCGCTGTATCCATTTCTTGAAGGGCTAAACACAAACAAGCCAGGTTCATCGAAGAGTTTAGCCTCGTTCGCAGTTCACGATACGGCGTATCTTGAACTTTATCTGAGTCAGACTGTCTGCCTGAACGCAATTATTCAAGGATACATACATGGGCAGTATCTCAAGTCCAGCTGCTTTGCTCGCAAATGCTCGGTCTGCCGTAGTGGAAAGCCAATCAGCGAGAATACCAAAAAGTTAGACAAGATCATAGAGGACTATAACTCGACTGTTCGTCCAGGAGTGACTTCGCCTGGGCCCGAATGCACACTTCTTGCAGCCGCACGCGTTCTAGGTGCTGAGAGAAAGCTTCATTCGCAAATAATAAAAGCTCTTCGGCAACATTTACAACGACTCGGCGGTCTTTGTGTGGTGTGCGTATCTGCCAAAAGGCTGGATAAAACGGACACCAGAGACTTTGATCATTCAGCCTCATGTTGTCCGCAAAAGTGGGTTGCTGGATACCGTTTTCACATGCAGCATCTACGGGCAAACGAAGGGATTGAGCCATATGTTGCATGTTTCAAATGTGGCTGTCCACAGGAGATTTGCACATCGCAAGTCAGCAGTCAGGATAAGCAGATATGCGAGTTTCCAGATACTATCTATCCTTTTTGTTTATTTGTCTGGGATAGCCTTACCTGGCGTCCTTATGAGTCTACTCTTGGATTTACCCATTGGGATTTGCTCGCAAAGCAATTGGTAGTTCTATATGAAAACGGGAATCGAGCGGCCTATTTTCAGTTTTTGGGACGAGGTTTCTGTATTGGAGACAAGGTGGTATCAGTAGCTACAGTTATTGCATACTTGGGATTTGAGTATCTAGAGGCTTTGGGACGTTAAGGAATGTTGGATATATGGAAGGTCTTGATTGATGGTACGGGATTTCGGATCGTGGTACGGTGTATCATGAACTTGATATGCAGTAATTTGGTTCAGCGACTGTTGATAGAGTTGAGATAGATGCAAAGCTTTAACAAATAGACTGAACAGCGTCCAGTTTACGAAGATGAAATTTATCGAAGATAGAAAAAAAAGTCCCATTCCTACTACAAACGTACTAGCGCTTCAGGCAACCTTGTTATTCTACTCTGAATCCAAAACTCTGACTCGGATTTATTGAGGACTTGGAATAACTCTGGCTCGGATTTATGGTCTGTTGGAAATAACTTCGAATCGAACTTATTGGTACAATTAGTCTTGAATCCATAAGGGTTCTAAATCAGAAGAAACCATTTGACATTGATATCTCATGGTCAAAACTCCGATTCGGATTGATTGAGGATAAGCAAAACTTTGATCCGGATTTATGATACAGGTGCCAAAACTCCGTGTAAAAGTTATTGGTGAACCGAACGCCTAAGGATTCCTGAATTTCGTGGAATGTCAAACCAAAAGCTTATGATACTGTCGAGGTCACAACTCCGAGGCTGGTTATCCAGAGGATCAAAAATCCGAGTCCGATTATCATAGGGTTCAAAACTCCGAGTCGGATTTATGACCAGGGACCAAAACTCCGAGTCGGATTTATGACCAGGGACCAAAACTCCGAGTCGGATTTATGACCAGGGACCAAAACTCCGAGTCGGATTTATGACCAGGGACCAAAACTCCGAGTCGGATTTATCGTTGGAAAAGGAAGCCTAAGTGTTCCAGAATTTGACAGAATATTAGACCAAAAGCTCATGATACCGTGTATCATGGAATGTGGAGGAACCTCAAAAGTTTCGGTGTGACGTTGAGTGACGTAAGCGGAGTTTCTTAGGCGGAATATCTGGCATCACCCCTTTGTCGCTCTTACCCCTCAAAAACTTCAATGTTCCGAAAACTCAGAGCAAGCACCAGCACAACCGCAGCAGCAACTGATCCAACAATTTCAAAACCGCACCAAAACTCCAAATCGACCCCTTCACAAAAAATGAACAACCAGACTCAATCCATTCGCTCCCCTTCTCCCGCTTCGGCCCAGGTTCCGGGACAGTCGGCCTCTTCCAGCAATCCTCCAGTTGACCCGCAACTGACACAAGCATCAACTCAAAACTCCGCGTCGCCCTCCCCTAGAAGCGACAACCAGAGAATCGCTCCGGTCGCACCAGTTGGAAGTCCAGTGAGAGAAGGGTCCACAACGGCGAAAACTCTTGGGAAGGGGCTGGGGAAAGCGACGGAGTCAAATGAAGATGTTGATGACTTTAACATCAAGTATGAGGGGATAGAGATCTCGTGGGCGAAAGTGAGTTCAACTCTTGTTCCTTTCCTTCCAAAGTTATCGCTAATCAAAACTTCATAGCTTTCCTCCATCATTAAGAAGGACCTGATTGACACTGGGAAAGTGGAGCCTGAAAACATTTTCAAGCCTTTCGGATATCACGGCGACAAGGAGAAACCTATCTTTTACAAGTCAAGCCAGATCGATCCATCTATCAAACATGTTCATGTCGAAGGCTCGAAGCCCAGGCGCAAGCGCAGCAAGAACCCCGATGCGTCACCTATCTCAAAGCGACAGACAAAGAAGCGAAACGTGCGGTCCAATTCTATGGTCTCTAGCGAAGATGACGCCGCAGTCACACCAACCCAAAACTTCGAGCCACCATTTACCAAGACGAAGGAATACATCGACAGTGTCGCCATCCTTCCAGTCGACAAGCGTTCATGCATTCGAACGGTTGTCGCTCCATACTTCAGCAAGGGTCAACTCGAGGACAAGGATCTTTCGGATGTCCTCGACTTGGTATTCGCATTTGGAAGAGCTGAGCATGTCAAAACTTTGTTTGATCTGGGATCGGCAGTGAAAGCGCGCGGGCTTCGAAAAGAAGCAAAGCTGTCAGGTCAGCTTGATCTAGCTCTTTCGATTCCGTCTGTGGGCGATAACTCCAAGCATCTCGAAAAGCTCGGATTCGAAGGAACAACCAGGACTGCTCTGAACATCATTTCAAAGAGTATTGCCTTGGCAGGAGAGGGTGCGATATTCACGGTGAAGGAGCGCATTCTGGCCTTGGAGTTATTGGCTGCCCAAAAGACTCTAGAGGCAGAGGAATCGGCACGGAGATTGGTAAGTGGGAAGGGAACAGGAAAAGTTGATGCTTGCGTTATGGAGCAGCTTGTTGCCGGTCTTGTGAAAGCGTATCCAGAAAGGGACGAGAAGGTGCTCAAGAATCACTTGCAATATTTGCTGAAAAAGGGAAGGCGCTTGAAGATGTTCCGGGATGCACTAGGTGAAGAGATCATTTTCCTTCTTCCCCATCGCACCAGTAGCGATAAGCTCTTTGATTCCATGTGAGTATTCGACTTTTTGCTTTCGCTTTCTAACTTTTGGTAGTATGAATCGAGCGAAGTTGGCAGCCTTGGAGGCGACCATAACGATTCTGAAGGAACTTACTGGGTCCAGATTGGTGCTGCCAGCGATAAAGGACTTCGATGATATGGTAAAACTCGCTGAGATACCCATAACTCAGTTGGTGAAGCTGGCGAAGCCAGAATTGATATTTCACCGCTTGCGATTGGTAGGTATTGATACCTCCAATCCAAGTGATTACCCAGAGGTTGATCCAGCTCGACGGATTGCCTATGATCCCGATGAGGACCTAGATCCGGATTTATAGCTTTGAGTTTTGATTTCCGTACTGATGGTTAAGGTTTTGGATTCTCGATTTCGCTGTTTCTTTCTTTATTGGTTTGAATTTATGGTTTTCGCTTCGTTGTTTTGTATAGAGTATCGGGTTTTCATCAATTGCAATGGTTTTAGTGCTGTTTGGAGTTTTCGTTCAATCATTTGTGGAAATAGAAAGGTGAGATTAACAGGCAAAAGTTCACGATACGCGGTATCATGAACTTTGTGATATCGCTTAAAGTGATGGGAGAGTTCACAATAGAAAGTTCACAATGCGCGGTATTGTGGACTTTTGGAGATCACTGAGTGGTGAGAAAGTTCATAGTTCACGGTACTATGAACTTTACTGTTTTGCTTATTGTAAGGAGAAAGTTCATGATACGGCGTATCGTGAACTTTTATGGATGACTAAGAGTAGCTAAAAAGTTCATGATACGCCGTACCATGAACTTTTGAAAGAAATGTTTTGATTATTAAACCAATTCGAACTGGTAACACGTGTAGTGCTAATTGAGTGACGTATTAGAACTAATTTTTTCTATCTCCGAAAAGT
>ML120031.1:0-19418 GCA_003788565.2 Ascobolus immersus RN42 | reverse complement strand
ACCGCTAGGCCAATCTGTAGACAGTACTCGCAGAATAGCTTCGCAGAATACCCGAGTGTTCCCAACAAGTTATACCTTTCGTTCATATCAGTTCCGATTACACACAGGTTGGCGAACAGCCTGAAGTACACGCGGTGGAGCGAGTCCCATGTCTTTATACCCTCCATAGAAAGCTTCTTCATTTCGTCGACAAATGGGCGTAGGAACGTATGGCGCTTTGGAGGACGAGCTGGCCGCCCTTGTTCGACCTGACCGGGGATAAACCCGACTATCGACAGAAACCTGTCTTTGTATCGTAACTCGGGGGGAATATTATAGCAACTGAGCAATATTGGAGTTACTTTGAACCACTGACGTCTCTTGAACGGTACAAATTCGTCCAAACTCGCGAAGAAAGCAAGATCCCGTTGAAGTCTGTCCTTGAAGAACCCTCCCGGTTTCAGGATATCCCGATAGAAAATACCAGAAAAGAAATCAACCAGATGGCCGTTCTCTCCCTTTTCTTCTGCATATCGCCTGTACTGTATCATCATCTCCACGAATGAGGGCTCTGAGAACCACAACCGTAGCCTGGGCTCGATGGGAATATACGGAAATGTAGCAACGGGTACGTGCCTCGGTCTTCTCTGTCCTGGGCGGGTAACCTCTTTATACCGGGGCTCGTTGCAGACCTCACATGCCTGTGTCGCCACCTCTTCGTCCATTCGAAACGCCATGCAGTTATTCCGACAGCGGTCGATCTGAACCACTTTCATCCCAGTAATCTCTGCAATTTTGCGCTTCGCCTTTCTTGCCTCGGCCACCCAAAGTTCTTCGTCTTCGCCAAAGACACGGAGGACCTCTTGGAGATCGTTCTCGTCGATGCCAAGTTCGAGACCCTTCTGCATAGCTAGGCGTGTCTGCAATTCCTTGATTTTGGTCCTTCTCTTTCCCATAATACGTTGAAACAGACGCATGTATATATCTCCCTCCCGTGGTATCTTGGAGCGTATCCTTATATCGTGGTATGCAATTGTAGCGAGATCAGACTTGGTACAATTACCGCGTGGGTTCTTATGGTCGACAGTAGTGCCATCCTCATCAGAAGAAGAAGAAGAAGAAGACAAAGGCGAATCATCTGAATCACTTGGACTGCTCGATAATCTCAACGGAGAGTCGATTGGTCCCGGTGATTGATGGCGCTTGCGCCGACGTTTTATTTCCCGTGGGGTATGAGCACGAGATTTCCCCGAAAAATCTGCATTCGTTGCCCTCCTCCAGTGTTTCGAAGCAGCTCGTTCGTCTTCTGTCATGGCCCAAGCATTGCCCACCATTGCACGAAGTTCCTCTATGTCATCTGTAGTCAGCTGCCGAGTGTTTTGCCGATTGTCATCTCCGTCTGTCTGCTCTGGCCGACCCATTCGAATACCAGATGCACCATGAGTATCTGCTAAAATATCCGCAGCAGATTCCGTATCCAGTCGAGTTGTATCTCGGGCCGCTAGCGACAGTGAGGCTCGTAGATGTCGGTACTTGCTCCAGGCCCTGACATTCTCCTCGTCCATGCCCTCGTCATCTGAACCCTCATCGGGTGCCAGGTGAGAAAGCGCATTTGACAACAGCTCGTCTGCCATTGCCTCGTCAATAAGAAGGGCACATTGCTCAATCAAGTCCTCGTCAGAGTCGCAGACTGTATCGAGAGGTTGGTTATTCGTATTGGAGTTAAATGTTGTATCCGTCGAGTCGCAAGGAAGTGAACTGTCATGTGGCACATTCGGTGTCTGGTCCGACCGTTTTCGAGGATCCATGGTATCTGTATCGGAATTGACGAGAGACGGATCCATCTGTATGTCATCGGGCGATGTGTGAAGATTTCCATTTTCGGGCGGATAGTCGACACATTCAGAAGGCTGGTAAGCAGGTGGATGGTGTTGATGACTTTGAATCTCTTCCATAAGAGCACCGGAAACGGGCTCGTTGGAATGCTGAGTATACAACAGACCATTACTGTACTCGTCTACACCATCCTCAACTGTTGCTTTGAAATTCGGTCGCATCGGGGCAGAGGGAGGCAGACGAAGAGGAGTATAGCTGGCTGGGCCGGGAGATGTAGTGACATTGCGCAAATGAGAATGGATTCCTGATATGGAATGTGTCCGGACCGTGTCATTTGATTTTTTTTTGCGCCGTGTACGAGCCTGTGTAGGCGCATGGCTTGTAATACCAGTGTTGATCGGGGACTGTGTCGACATGGGGTCCACTGTCCGCGTGCGTTTGGATGTAGGAGAGTCTCCGTATTTCATCCTTCTCTTCTGAACCCTCTCATCATCGCCATCCGAATCCCAAAGTGGAGACACATCCCTGGTTTCCCCATCGCCAAGCCGCCCAGTTGTGCGCTCTGTGGTCCCATTCTGCGGTTCAGGTGTGGCTCCCGGCTCCTCTGAGCTTGTCCGGTATCCTCGATCGCAGTTATCCATCTCGTCTTCTGACGATTCTCGAAAATCATCATTATCGGAAACATCGGCATCATCGTCGTATGCAATTTCCGAGATGTCGTCGCCTTCTTCTAGGGCCTCGCCGGTCCCGAATATATCCTCCTCGTCAACGGCATAGCCTGGTTCGACATACTCGTCCTCACCCGAACTAGAAATTTCCCGATTTCGTCGTAGCCTTATGGGTTCCATCTCGAATAAGCGACTGGTGATTTCAGTACACGTACAACAGGTACACAACTAGTACGCCGACTATATTGGAGCATGTCAGTTCTCACCGTTTTACGCAGTAGCCAGTTGTGCGCAACTCACAATGTGTAGTAGGATGAGCACTTGCTTGAAGCCCAGCACGCTATAGCTATTTGATTGTGTCGCAGAGGGAGGGTACTTGTTGTGTTATGCTGCCTTGTTATCCAGACAGAAAGCGCGATTGCAACTGACGACACTCAGAAGTGCAACCGAATCCAAAAACAGTTTGTTGGTTGTTCCATGTATGCTTATGTAATAAAACACCTCCAACAAGCCGAAACAGCTGTTGGTAGTTAAGGCAAAAGCGCGAACGAGCTGCGAAATCATCATAGACTCCGCAGCTATCCGCAATGAACCCCAAAAAAGGTAAAGACCTGCTTCCTTCACCTCTGCATATTTTGCATACACGGTCATGAATCCTAACCCTTCCGCCCGCAAGCGTTCGTCTCTCACAAAACATACAATACGGCCCAGGCCTCGTCAACAGTCGGCGGGAGTAGGCGAGAGGGCGACAAGATGCTAGGCACCAGTCAGACAGCTCAGTACTGGATGAACGACATTACAGAGGTTGGACCCACACCGCAGGGCCTTAGACCTGTCGGACTGTTTGATGATGGCAATCTGGGTAATGACAGTATTTCACAAGGAGTCGTTCAAAGGATCTTCGATGAGTCCCAGACAAAGGCCGCGATCTCACTGGCAGCACCGCCCTCATCACCCCCGACGGCGCGGCCAGGCACCACACGATCGCCACACGGGTCGCCATCAGAGGCCCATCCAACTGCAAGCCGGCGCCAGAGACGAAAGTTTATCCCCTCTACTAGTCCACGACCACCGCTGCCGCCGCGGGCAGAACTTTTGCAATTCGTGGCGGCGGACCCATCATCACTCTCACCGGCCCCATCATACCTGCCATCACCAAGATCAGTTCTCGCAGCAGAAGCGGCACTGTCACAGCGAGTCAGACAACATAATGCGAAACTATCGGAGTTCAATGACTGGGAAATTGAATCAGATGAAGAAGTGCACATAACTCAAGAACAGCAAGCATCAGACGAGACAGTAGATGAAGGTCGTGGATCTGTCAGACCGGGCAGCGAGCATGGCGGCAACCATCCGCTCAACAGGAAGCGCAAACGCTACAGTCGACAAGCTGACACAAAAGATGGTGAATACTCACCAACAGAAACGGGCACCGACTCAAGCGGCGAATCGGAACAGTCGGATGAATCTGATGAAAAGCACACAAACACGGAACATGCAGATGAGAGACCACCGACGGGGTCAACGGAGCGACTGACATCAGAGGAAATACTCCGATCGGAAGCCACTCCGTCGGTAAGAAATACAGAATTGACTACGAGCGGTGTGGAAATTTCGAGACACTCGACGCCATTGGCCGTTGCCAGCTGGCCCGTTCCCGTCCTCGACCCCGGAGAAGGATGCTTCTATACCCACGATTCACACGACGGCAAAGTCGGCGTATTTGGTACGAACCCTTTTGCTTTTCCTTCTTGTTGTGGTCCGACTCCTGGATGTCGCCTCATCTTGGTCGCTTATCTAACACACACTCTTGTACATAGCCACCGATTACGATCCACAACTCACCATCCCACCTGGTAGCCTATCTCCCCAAGATGCGATCTATGATGTGCGACAATCTATCGCGTGTCACGGTTTTCCCGTTCTCGTTGTTCTCTATGGAAATGAACCGGCTGGGTATATTTCTCCAGCAGACCAGAAATTCGAGCTGCTATGCAGACTGTTGCATGGGAAGCATCAGATTCAGCTGAAGCTCAAATGGGATTACAAGGAGTCGATACACAACAGCACGCTGAGTAGGTATGTTGGCTCTGGAAATTGGGCTGCGCTGTGCAACCGCGGTGATGCCGGGAGTGTTGTGGTGCCCTGGATCCCACGGGTAGTGTACGCACCGCCTTCTTCGGTTACCCATGCCCGTGCCGATATGAACAGGCAAGAAACCACGCCTTTCGAAGCCTTCGCAGATGAGCCGACAAGTTCGGTTTCACGGGAATTGCGAAAGATGGCAGAGGAGGAGAATTTACGTCGTTAGAGCATGCTACGACCAAAAGACGGAAATGAAGATAAACGTGGCTCACGAGGTTGGACTTCAACTAGCCGAATTCTCGTGCGCGGTTTGGCCAGTTCGCCCATCGTCGCTGTATTTACATGTATGTACATATTTAAGTACTCTACACCACCCCAGCATATCAGACCGGATCGTTCCAGCATCATGGAGCATGCGCAGGCAGACGGATGGATAGACAAGCAAAGCCCAGATACAACCCATACCAGAAGAACAGTGTCCAATGCTAGGAAACTATCGTATGTGTGTCCTAAACTACCCATTTTGAGTTTATCTCCCAAATACTTATGTATCGTATAACTCGGCACCGTTTGAATTTCGAAGACCGTTTTGTGGGCTTACCCATAATGTACTTCCACGTTGTACAGTCGAGCTGCTTCGCAGCAATTTTCCGAACGACAACTGCAAAAATCAAACGTTCGGGGGCTGGGGACGAGGCTAAGTCGAGCTAATGCTTCCAATGGCCAGACCGCAAGGGGGGTACGTTTCCCGGCCATGGCCAGATTGCCAAGTCTGGGCGACACCACGCCCGGATTGAAGTGTAACGTGGTTGTACGATTAGTCGAGCACCAAGGGGGGGCCCTTACGATTATCGTAGATAATCGCTAAGATCGGTGCTTACGTGGAAACCTCGGCTATTCTCGTAAAATCTCTGCTACACCATGATCCTTAGTGACACTTGCCTATACCACAGTCACGACTCGGTACACAGAGATGGTCTGTAGCTTTTAAGCACCAAGGGTTCCCCCTTACGATTAGCTCGTCAACTCGCTGTGCAGCCATTTGAGGAGCTAATCGTCATCGTTCTCTAACTTTCTTACACTCACTTAACCATCTCCATTGCACCAACCAGTCACTCGCTATGCCTCCCAAATCCAAAGCAACGCTCCTCGCACAGCAGCAAGCCGCCGCCAACGCTGAGATCCGAGTCTAGCGAATCTTTGCAGAGCAGTCCTCTCCTCCGACCCCCCTCAAGGACCAGGAGGAGGACCTGAGCGCTGCGCAGCTCAAGGCTCTGGATGTTATCGACGCATACACCACCTTTCCTTCGAACCCAAAGGGTCCCGCCTTACACCCCAACGAACTCTCGCTACCTCATCATCCGTCAACGGATCGATCTCCCCCGAATTCGCCACGTTGGACTACACCCCCCTCGACGAGATCCTCGACACGGTCTCCATCTTAGGCCAAGGCTCCACGATCATGAAGCGGGACTAGTCAAACGCCTTTCGGCACATCCCCGTACATCCCGATGACCAATGGCTCCTCAGCTACTCGTGGGAGGGGGACCACTATGTTGAGCTCTTCCTAGCGTTTGGACTCCGCACAGCTCCCTTCCTCTTCAACCTCTTCGCTGAAGCGCTGCACTGGATTCTCGAGAGCATCACCAATAATCCCGCAGCACACCACAGGCCCGCCATCTTCCACTACCTCGACGATACCGTCTTCGTTTTCCCTCCAGGAACACCATCGGCGGTTATCAGGAGCGTGGACGCAGCTTATATCACCGTCACGGACGCCTTAGGTGTCAACCGCAACGACAAGAAGGACCACTGGCACATCGGCACTACAGCGGAGGTACTCGGGCTCGTCATCGACACTGAAGCCATGGAGCTCAAGATCTCGGATATTAAACTATGGAAGGCTAAACGGCTCCTTAAACTTGCCCTCACCTCCTCGACTATCCGCACGAAGCCGCTGCACATCAGCAAAAAGGCATTTGCGATAAGTGGCGATAAGTGGCGCTATTACTAGCAAAATCAGCAAACTGTTTTTGCTGATGAATCAACTCACTGGTTTTCTCTGCTTCTGTGGGAAAGCTGTGCCCTTAGGCCATACTTTCCTCTGTCGCCTCTGGAACTCGCTATCCGGCCCCCCTTCGCCATGGATTACAGTCGACTACGAGATGAAGCAGGATCTCATCTGGTGGGACACCTTCCTCGACAACTGGCATTGGGTATCCCTCATTGGAGACCGTCATACCCGAACCTCCCATACATTCTACGGTGACACGTCAGGGTTGATCGGTCTTGGAGGCTACACATTCACCTCCCCACAGTCCTCCTACCACGATCTCGAGATTCACCAATGCTTCTGGAACCAGGACGAACACATCCTCCGTGAAGATATCGCCATCAAGGAGTTACGCGCGATCGATATCGCAGTACGCGTCTGGGGCGACCATTGGGCTGGTGGGCACCTTACGATATCTACGGATAACAAAATCGCGTTCTATGGGCTACAGTCAAAGGTCTCCAAGTCCGGCGGCATGGATATCTTATGTCGCATTCTCCTACAGCTCGCACACCTGGAGATCTCCTACGACGTTATCTGGCTCCCCTCCGAGGGAAACTGCTTAGCTGACGCACTCTCACGATAACAGTTTGACACCGTAGCTAACCTCGCCCCACAGCTCGGTTCCCTCCTCCCTCGGCAAGCCGACCTGCGCCTTCAGCCGTCCAGCTTCCCGAGCCCTGTGCCCCCTCCACGGCTAGCGCCTCCGATCTCCCGCTCGTCTCCAACCCCCCCCCTCTCACCTTCCACGAAGAGATCGGGACATCCTACCGGGTGGGACTCTTCCTCTGGAACGGCCTCTCCCGCCAAACGCGCAAAAACTACGGCCGGCACAACTCCCCCCTTTGATCTTCTCTGGATTCTCACCAAAATCCCAGGGTCATCGAGCATTTCACTAAATGGTAACGTTTCCGCAACGTCGAGCAGCCCTTCCCCGCGTCCGCCGAACTCCTCGAGGAATGGGTCTGCTCAAGGGCCGGACAACTCCAACCCCCTACGATCCGTCAGTACCTCTCGGCTATAGCCAGCTATCACGTGGATCGAGGCCTCCATTCGGCAACTACTGGTGATCAACTCTCTCGCGTCATCAATGGCATGAAGAACATCTTCGGCACGAAGCCTAAGATCTAACGTTTCCCTCTCACTAGGGATATCCTGCTCCACCTCTTCGACTCGTAAGGGTCCCCCCTTACCGTTTCCTTGATTCTGACGCACCTCGCAGCTGTAATATCCACAATGCCCAACCAAGCAACCCAAGCCTTGGCGTCCCGTTTCGAACTTCTATTCTTAGCTCTTCTGCATCTTAGCCCACCTTGCATTCTCATGCAACCCATTTCCTATCATCATGCAAGTTTATCTTCTTATATTAACTACCACAATCCTTCTATCCCCTATCAGTTGTTACCTATCTCCCCTATCTCCGTAGATAGTAGTTCCGATATATTTTCGTCTTCGAGATAAGGACTTACTGGTTTGGGACGTTACTTGTATTACTTTTCCTTCTATATAAGTCTTACGCTCTTCCCACATAGTTTAGTTCTTCATCTAGCAACTTGTTCTATCTTTTGGACTTATACCTTTCAACCTTGATCTTCGTGTTCTACTCGTCTCTGGTTCGAACCTTGTCTCCTCTGTCTTCTTGTGTTCTAACAAGATAACAACCTACAACCCTTGTCTTATAAGTCTACGACTTACAGGAGTTGTCCTAAGTATCTACGTCTACTTGTCTTCTTGTCTTCTCGGCTTAACCGTCTCTCTGCCTTAGGCGTCTCCTCGGAGTTGGGGTTAGTCTTGTCTTCTAGGCAGACTTACCCATTGTTACAGCAGCCCATGGTCTTCAACCTTTGCTGGTAAACCAACGCCTGCTACAGAACACCATCACCAGCTCACGATCGCAGCTGCCTTCGCACTAGCTTTGTCAGCCTTCCTCCGGATCAATGAGTTTACGTACACTGCCAAAGACCTTCGGGATCCCGCATTCCCTCACATTAAAGCGACACGTAGCTGCGTACGCTTCCCTACTACCGGGGATGTCGTACAATTCTTCCTCCCGGCCTCCAAAACCGACACATCCTGTTAAGGGCTCAACCTCGTGCTGGCTCGCACAGACGACTGCCTCTGCCCCGTCAAAACGCTACACCACTATCTGATGTTAGTTCCACCCCTCAACGGACTACCTGACGACCGTGCCCCTCTCTTCTACAGGCCCATGAGCCGCACCGGCAATGGTACCCCTTCACCAAGAAGGTCTTGGTGAAGGCTGTACAGCACACCCTCACGGCTCTCCTCACGGCAGGGGGGGTGGATCCACGCGGATACACGACTCACAGCTTTCATCGCAGGGCTGCTACGACGGCTAGTCAAAACTGCATCCCCAAGCAGCATATACAGACCATGGGCCGATGGAAGTCCTCTGCGTACAAGCTATATATCGACACGCCGGCGTGGCAACTCCACGCTCTATCCCGTCAACTCAACGGCTCGCTCGATCCGATCTCCGGCCTACCCCCCCTCATCTGAGGTGACGGCTCCCTCGCTGCCAGCTCTGGAGCCTTCACCGCCGTAGCCTCCGACTTTATAGCACTATGAGGCTCCCCCTCATACACCACCTCGCTGTCAATATTCCCGGAAGACAGGCGGTGGTCGGATATGGACCGAAATGGGTACGGGCACGTGCCACCGAGTAGCCATGGAAGAAAGGTAGAGCCCGGAGAGGCCGAGTACTTATACAGACCCCGTAGCTGTCGTTAATGTAAGAGTGTCAACCCCATCTCACAACATGCAGTTATATGTACTGGAAATGGGTACGATTTTTGTACTAATTTCTACAAATAGTCCTCGGTCATCATGAAATGCGATAACGCAACATATTGGTTATAATTTTCGCCCGTTCTGCTGATTTTTCCCCTCTCTTCGCTGGATTCGAGCATCACTGTATACTTCATTGCTGTCCTATATGATTTCGTACGTGGAAAACGCTGAATGCTGGAACGTTCCAACCGATGCTGTTGGTTTCGAGAACGCATGTATTCTTGGCGGAAATTCTCCGGTTTCGTCTTTCCTTCTCTGTATTCGTTCTGATTTTTTTACAACTGACAAAACAAACAAATCCGACAACTTTGTCGGTCACCAGCACCCAATGTCTCACAGTCAGCCTCGTCAGCCCACGAAGTCCAAAACGAGTGATGGTCTCATCCGTATAGCCTCACAAATGCGCAATAACGACAGAAATGAGCATCTCTCGAAAGGTCGCCGTGGTCGACACATCACAATGGCGAAGGCGAGGCGTCAGAACGCCGGAAGAGCTGGTGAGTTGAGTCCGAATACCAAAGCACACTTTTTTGCGAGTGGGCTTCCCAAGGACTGGAGTGAAGCTGACGACAGTATGTGTCAAGGTCATATTCGATCTTGTAGTGTCGACACCGCTCGCCATTTTGGCCCCGATGTGGTAGGATACACACCCATTGCTGATCTAACCGACTCTGCATGTTTGTTATACCCATACTGCCATGCCAAAAACATCTGCTAATGAACATACAGTTGCCCATCTTGCGGTTCCCAAAGAGCTTCGACCACCGCCTATTCTCCTCCAAACTTCACTTCTGGTACCGGTGCAGACTTCGGGCTTTGGTGCTTTCGCAATGTTCCATACAGAGGATCGCTCGTTGCTCGACTGCCCCAGAGACATGCGCCCCAGAGACGGCGGAGAGGTTTCCGGGATGATTGAGATTACCAGAGACCAGTTCACATCCGTCAAGAGACTGATCGTTTCGACCATTGGTGCTTCTGAGCCGCTTGGGTGGGTCTACGGACCGGATGATGGTATTCTCTGGAGGTGGGCCACCAGACCCGACGTCAAGATCAAGGCAGTGATTAGATGGGGCGATGTGCGTTACTCGTCTGATGATTTCGGAAACGAGGCCAAGTTCTGGAAGGGAAGGGTATCGTGGTCAGTTGTCAAGAAGACGGTTGGTTGAATCAGGTTGAGTCGGTAATGGGTGGTAGACTGGGCTGAGGATTTACAGCTGGTTACATACATATAACGGATAGATAGATATGTTTACTACTTGTTGCTGCTTGCTTTCATTTTTCTCTAAATTCAGAGGCTCCGTCGACAATAAAACAAGTATTCACATCTGTATCGCCAAAGTATGACTGGGTTAGACCGACCGACACATTGAGAGATTTGGTCATTATGTGCCTGTCAAACTGGCTTCAAGTACTGGTGCCTTTGTTACTCATCGGACAAATATTCAGAAGGGCTTGTGAGCCGTGCCTGAAACTTTTGCTCAAAAAGCAGACACATAAGACATGGTGGAAATCTTGTCCACTTTTCGGGGCATCGCTTATGTAAGCGCGTGTGCTCTTTCCTTTCTCGTTTGGTTTCTCTTTGTTCTTTTTTTTTCTCTCACCAACAACAACCATCCGACCTGCGAATCCCCCCATCGACCTTCCTCTCATAATGGTAAAGCAAATTGGCTCCAAGTCGGAGCTCAAAGACACAATTCGGAAAATGCACAGAGCCCAACAAAATGTCAAGACGCGTCGAGCATACTGCCCCAGAGCCCGCTCCGGAGTAGGATCCACTACTGGCTGCAATCGAACAAAGAAAGAAGTCGATGCCATACTCATGGACGTAAAACGGCACGTTATGCGACTTGAAAAGAAGAAGGCCGGTATGTGAACGTGATGTCTTCACTCTCTGATTGGGCCCTCTAACGAATATTGGTGAACAGAGCAGGAACAGGCAATGAGATTGGCGGAGCTCGATGCCATTTCTAGAAGCATGCAAGCTGCCCCTGTGGCTGGCCAAGATCACTTGACGAATCCAGAAGCTCAGGGATCACAACATCATACCGGCGAAGTCAGTACCAGACCAGCAAAGAGATGTCCTCCTACTGCCGAATGGTCTACGCATTTTGACCTTGCCCCTCATGCCCCAATGGCAAATGAAGCAAAGAGAATCCGCAAGAACGCTATGCACACTTACCAAGTGACTCGTTCGGATCACCCTGCCTCCCATCCCAAAATATTGTCTCATACATCTACCGTTCCCGGCGCTGTTCTTCAGCAGACTACCTCGACTCTGCGACACGAGTCTATGTCGGAACAGTCAGAGCGATCCCGCATAGGATCATCTTCCGACTCCTCGGCACATTCGTCGTCGGTCCGCTCTCACATTTCGGCAACCCAGTCTCCTGTGCGTCCGGAGAGAGCAACTGTATCCAACCATGGATCTTCCTCTCGCTCTGCCACTGGATCTCCCTCTCGCTCTGCCACTGGATCTCCATCTGGCTCTGCCACTGGATCTCCATCTGGCTCTGCCACTGGATCTCCATCTGGCTCTGCATCTGGCTCTCCATCTGGCTCTGCATTTGGCTCTCCATCTGGGTCACATAAGGACAAAGCTCAGGACATGCTGGCTCCTGCAGATCAAGATGGGACATATGGTAAGAGCATTCCAATCTGGTGCTGTTTGGTTTCCTAACAAACAAAAGGAGAAGGATCGGCCGTTCCTACGCCCGCATCTAAGACTGTGGCCCGCCTACACAACCAAACCACACTCGACGACGAGTCCGTCCGTATACTCAAGAGTAATATGGAAAGATATGTGCCGACACTGAAGGCACGTCTTGGCGACCGTATTGCTGCTTTGGCTCCACCACAAACTAAAAATACGCCAACACCAGCTATGGACCAGCAGCTCGGGCAGGACCCTACCGGACGTCCCTCTCAAAATCCGAACGCCCAGCAAGACCGTCATCCAGCACCCAATATGGACCGCCAGCTTTGCCAGGGCCGCCCTCAAAGAGATGCCAACAACTCCCAGCAAAATAGACCGCCAAATGCCAGAGACCGCCCCACACACGAACAGCGCCGTACCATGTACAGAAACGACGATATCTACAGAGAACAACAAGGGTACAAGATTTCTGGATTCATGAGCACGAGGGATTTGATGTTTTATGACGTGTCGGGCGTGACTGCCCGTGTGACTGCACCATCTCCTGTGCTGGATGGAGAGATCGATGGACATGCTGTCCTCAAGTATGATGGTAGCGGAATTAAGAGGCCGATGATTGTCTCTGGTATGCATAACGTATGTTGGGTTATCGGAGAGGAGGAGTTTGTGGTCAAGCAACTGGTTACGGCGGGATTTAAGTTGCGGGTTAGCGGGCGTTGGATGAGGACTGGTTTGGAAAGAGACCCATGGGGCAATGGTTTCCTGGTCTGGGAGTCTGACCTTAAATGGGAGGTTGTAAGGGACAACTAGTATGTATCCTCATGCTGACTGGATTGTCATTGATATACGTTTTCAAAAATAAGACATACGGTCGGAATAGCATGGATAGGAAAATGTCTTGTGTATGTTGAGTCCTTCATATGTAGAAACTAATTGCTGTAACATGGTTGTGATCTTCTCATCCCTGTGCTCATGTCGGATCTTGAAGTGTCGTGACCCACTACATATACAGACAGGCATGTGGTAGATATAGCTCAGATGTGTTGCTGTCTCATGCCAATTCTGAGCGGGTGTTGATCTGCAGCCAATCGTGCAATGTTGGCGATACATTCAGGTAAGCAGTACCGAGCCAATAGTCTGTCTATGTAAAGGCAGATGCTATCATTTGCTCTTCTCGTTCAGCTGTACAGTAAACCCACCATTGTGGGAACGTTCGGCCCCCTATAAATAATTTAAAACTTGCTCTGTATCTAAATGGACAGTAAAGTAGACAAGCATGGTTTAGTTCTTTCTATAACATGCTGGGATTTTCTCTATCCTCGAGACTGGTGGTGGCTATCAAAAATCCGGCCCACCATCTGCCTGTGAGGTGGCCTCTGTATGCATCTGCCAGTAGGCATCCGAGTTTCGCTGCGGTGCTCTTCTGATGTCGAATGAGAAGATACGTACGTTTAAGTAGCCCTCCCTCGATTTTGGACCACACGTTTATTAATGGCACTGTGTATCGCTTGGAGTATACTCGTATCCTAATGTATCGCTGCCTTCGTTTCGGGCCTCGGTCAAGTCACGTGACAGAATTCTTTCGATTCTTGTGTCTTCTTGTCAGAATTCGCTCCTTCTGTTTTCGTCCACATTCCCCCATCGGAGACAAAACAACTTTCCCTCTTCGCCACATTCTCAACCTTAGTCTTCCACAGCACTTTCGCTGGTCGCGAATCCTCTCTTTCTTTTACACGCATTTGTGTCATTCTTCTCGCCTCTGTGGAGCCAACCACTTGTATTTCTGGCCAAACTCCATACGAACCCTTGCTGTTAAGGCTTCTGCTCAAGATCGAAGCTCGCCCTCCTCGTCTCTCTTTCAGCGCTGCACCTACCGAATACAGCAAATTCAAAATACGAACTCTTTCGCCTCGCCTGACGTCCTGCCTGTCTCGTCCTCAACCCGCCAACCAAGCGCCTTCCTCTTCTGGTGTCCTGGGTACCAATCTACTTGCCTATTTGCCAATAGCGGTGCGAAAATATACCTGTTTCAGCCCTGACGCCCACTGGCACATATAGCTGCTCGCCTGTGTTAGGTCTTGTAGCCAGAGGTGTCTACTGTGCCTGGTCGGTCAAACTTGGAGGGTCGTGAATTGGTTTGCATTTGCTGGAGGTGAGCTTGGGATTGCGACTATTCAAATCTGGAACAAACAACAAATCTCTGCTGTTGTTGTACCAATGCCCCATTCAAGAGGCGACTATGTCGTTGTGCATGTATACGACGACACGGTGGATCCTCCTGTAATGGGCCACATGGTTGCTAAAATTGCAGCGGATGTGGACTATGGGACTCGCTACTTCGTAGCCACGAGGGATGTATTTATTGCTGTGCCCATCATGCATTGCGAAACAGAGGCGGCGGGAAACTACAACCTGGACGAAAGCCAGTTTTTCGAGATGTCCGAGAAGCAAATGCGACTATTACCAAGGGTTGATACAGTGCTCGAGGCGTACTATTTCGACACCCCGCACCAACTGGTATGCTGACTTCATCGTTCCATTCCACCAGCTAACATGTCTCTCAGGATCACATCAGCAACGTAGGTCAAGCACCAAACAAACAGACTGACCGTGTCGAGTCTGTGAACAACCCTTCAGGTGTCTCAACCACGCCCAAAAATGCTTCCGCCCAAAGCAAGTCCTCTCCGGCCACACCAAAGGATACAGGCCATGAAAGAGGTCTCAGCAGAGGTGCAGACTCGAATAAATATTCCACGCCACCGTCAAAGCCATCACGGATAAGAACAGACTCTTCACCAGATTTACCTCCGTCGCCAAGGCCAGTTAAGAAAAAGAAGGTATCTGATGTTGTTCTCATCTCTTCACCTCCTCCCACCTCTGCAGCCGGCAAGAAGAAGAAGGATTCTGATATTCTTGTCATCTCTTCGCCTCCACCCACCTCTGCAGCCGCCAAGAGCAAGAAGGCCTATGACGCTGCCATCGACTCTTCGCCTCCTCCCACCTCTGCAGCCGTCAAGAAGAAGAAGAAGGCATCTGACGCTGCCGCCAGGAAGAAGAAAGAAGATGCGCTTGTTGACTGGGACGCGGAGCTGGATCACTATTCTGAAGAGGAGGAGCCATGGGTTACAAAGGCAAAAAAGAAGAGCGATCTGGTTGATATTATTCCGGCTCTCAAATATGCCATCCAGATTCAACTACCTACGCTGCAGTTCATCAGTCTTTTCGAAGAACCAGAGGCATGTTACTACCGAATGCGCCCCATACGGAGGCTTCCGTTGTTCCCAACCAGCTACAGGGAATCTCGGTTCTACAATAACTTCCGCGTCCGACGCCTCCTGGCAGATACCAATGCCGACTGTGATGCTGAAGAATTCATAGAGCTCGATGAGCCCACTTCTGATCACGATGGAGATGGCAGCTCCCACGACTCAAAGGGTACGACTATTGTGAATCCGCATAGTGCCGCTATCCGAGCAGCAAAGTCAAACAGACGTCTTCCATATCACAAGCAATGGCTTCTTTCGTCCGCATATGGATATTACAGATGTGCCGTCCCGCATATCCTTCAGTGTCTGACAGACCCCGAGACCTCTTGCATCTATCCTGAAATGTTCAAGAGGGCTTATGACGAGAACGACGAGGGCAGATTTGCAACTTTCGAGGATTGGACTGCGGAGGTTATTGTGCCTATGGTGATTAGAGAATGGGTCTCTGAGGATATATCCATCGGCTCAAGCACTGCGCCGTCTACAACTCAGGTAGACCGGATCATCTTCTCTAGACGATCGGTTCAGTATGGTCTCTTACTCGAAAATGACGTTGCTGGCCACTCGACTCTTTTCCGACGCCTGAAGGCAGTGGGTCTTGGTCGTCTTGTCTCTCGCCCTGTTGATGATGCGTACGAGTCTCTCATGTTCAAGACATTGGAGCAAGGGTCCAACCTCGACGGTGTTGCTGGAGCAAAGCTCAAATCGTACAAGAAGAAAACAAAGGCATGAGCGATTTGACAGCTTTGCGCTTTGCGTGTGTCCTCTATTTCTTTATCTCTCTCTTTTATGTCTTGTCATTTTCCGTATCTTGGGTGTTACCATCCTCTGTTGTTTAGTCTTTGTATTGTTGTTTATCTTGCCTTCATCGGACTTGTGGATTGCGTCCTGCTGCCCTGTTGCTTGTTGTCGGCCTGTTCGGGATAGTACTGCGGATTGTTGAGGATATCGTTTATCTTGCCTATTCTTTATTTCTTTGGCTTTATTCTAACCGTGTTCGTTATGATAAGACAGAAAAACAATCAAACAAAGACGTGGGGGACTGCTCTCGTAATGTGTTTAATATGTGTCTGAAATGTGTGTAGAATGTGCCCGAAATGTGCCAAAAATGCGTCGGAAATGCGTCAGACCGACGCATTTCCGACGCATTGCACAATGTGCCCGAAATGCGTATGTGATTTTACACATTAAACTTACACATTACGGAAATGCGTATATTTTTTTACACAATTCCGAAAATGTGTAAAAAGTTCGGAATTTTGACTTGCGCATTTATTTGTGTGGATGGCTCCTTTCCGGCGCATTTTCCACACATTTCACCACATAATTTTGGATCCTTGGTGAACTGTACCGGTGAATGATACGACCAGATACATGATCCATCTTGGTATCGTCTCCTGCTATAAAGTATGAATATGTTCCTTCATCTGGCGGTAACGCTGACATGTGTGCAAGAAACAGAGGTGTCTCGCTCATCTTCAAACCACCAATACAACGAGGCAAGGGATCAGCAAACTTGACCAGGGCCAAACGTCTACTTAAATCGACTCGGAACCTCTCTCCTCAACCTCACTTTCCAGACATTGGATATAAACCTCTTGCCAGAATTCTGACAATCCATCCTATACAATCATGAAAGGGTAAGGAAGCCCGCCTATTCGCCATCGATCTCAAAGCCATCTTAGCTAACCTGGACTGTCCTTCAGCACAGACGAACCCACTAAAGCACCAGCACCAGCGCCGATGCCAGCATCACCAAAGTCCACCGAATCCACGGCCATCGCCACCACTGCCTCATCTCCAGATAAACCATTCGAGCCCACCTTGCCCGAAGCAATAGAGTTGAAAGAAATACTCGACTCGAAGCTCCCCAACGATTTCTTGACTACAACCTGCCTGAAAGAACAAAGGAAAATGTTGCGCGATTATCTCTACGGGTTTACTAGCTGCGAAATGAGGGATGACTTGGTTAAGTATGCGGAGCTGTTACAGGTTGTGGAGGAGGAGCTTGGGAGACGGAGGGCGTAGAAGGATGTGGAGCGTGTATGGGTGGGTTGGGGGTGGTGTTGATAGTAGAAGTACTTGAAGTGGATTCGGCCTCGGATGAGGTCATGGGGGTGGCTTATGCTTCATAGTCGGTGGTTTCCTTGCATGGTAAGTGCGAACGTGGTATTGAGGAATCATTTGCTAATTTGATGGTAGTAAGAAGCATAGCGTGGTACCGGTGGTTCAAGCTGTGCCTTTCGGTGGTTCATGAGTTCAGTTCAATCGCCTAAACAAGTTGACCATCTTGCTCTTCATATCAACAATACTGGCCATCATGCCTTTGTACCGGCTCTGATTGTCTGTTGTCTTCTGATCCCGAGCAAGTTGAACCTCGTTGAGTGCTTATTGGAATAAATTGCGAGGAATTCATGGTTTCTTCTCTTTTCATCAACTCTAAAGCATCATTCCGACTCAATATCATTCAGCAATACCCCCTACACTTCCGCCGTCAGCCTCAGTACCGCCGTCAACTACCTAGGTATCCAAACATGTCTTTTCGAAAGCAAGTAAGCGATATGGCACTTGCCACCACAACTAAGCCGAGTTCGATGATGCCTCATAGGTATGAAATAACCTAGGATCCCATCTTCCTCTGCAATGTAAACTCGCTAACTGATCTTTCCAGAAAGCCACAATCAGACTCTCAACCCGAGTCGTCTTGCGGCTCCTCCAGCAGCAGTTCCACAGATCCAAATGCTCGTCCAGAGACTAGCGCTGAAGGATGCTCCGATCTCCAGCTTGCCATCGCTCCTCGCGTCCAGCAGCGGGGTGCTCGCCATGGATCTAATACTCACTCAGAGCGCCGCAGGTTGGCTATCCGCGCTGCTAACTCTCGCAATCAAAATGCTTCAGTAGCCGACGACGACTCTGACATTGAAGAAGTCCCCCGTCCCGGGTATTCGAACATACCTGGAGCCAAATATCGTCCTGGCAAGGAAAGGCGCAAGTATTCAAATGCAAGACCCTTTGCTGGACGAAGACCGAATACGCGAGCTTCCGAATCTGGTGGGCCGCCCGGGATTGCCAGAGTTGAGACTTTGAGCGACTCCGATTTCGAGGGCGATTCAAAGGCTGCAGACGGCGCTGACCAGAATGAAGGGCCTGAAGAGAGCTCCTCGGATGTGGAGGCCTCGGATTGTGACTCCAAGCCCAAGCCGAAGTGGAAGGAAGCACGGGATAAGTGTGGTGGCAAGGGTGCTGTTAGAAGCATGATTATCTCACGGCAGGAGGACGGTGGGCGTACTTTCTCACTCGAATACATCACGCGGACCTCGAACATGAAGCTCGATGCTATGCGTGGTGAGATCAGGTGGATGATGGAAAAAAATGAAAAATACCTGCGAAAGGAAGTCGCCAAAGAAAAGAAGAACCGCGACAAAGACGATGACTATCAGTGCTTTCGACGAGAGTTGGCCAAACTTGAAAGAGGTGCAGTGCTGGCTGATGAATTGGTATACAAGGACCACGGCAAAGTCGATGAACATGAGTTCGCTCGAAGTGTTTTGGCCAAACTTGAAAGAAGTGCAGTACTGGATGATGAAGTGGTAAACAAGGACCACAGCAAAGTCGATGACTATCGGTTCTTTGAAGATTTTTTGGCACCAAGGATCCAAAATTATGTGGTGAAATGTGTGGAAAATGCGCCGGAAAGGAGCCATCCACACAAATAAATGCGCAAGTCAAAATTCCGAACTTTTTACACATTTTCGGAATTGTGTAAAAAAATATACGCATTTCCGTAATGTGTAAGTTTAATGTGTAAAATCACATACGCATTTCGGGCGCATTGTGCAATGCGTCGGAAATGCGTCGGTCTGACGCATTTCCGACGCATTTTTGGCACATTTCGGGCACATTCTACACACATTTCAGACACATATTAAACACATTACGAGAGCAGTCCCCCACGTCTTTGTTTCTTCGTTTTTTCTGTCTCATTGGATCGACTACGGTTCAAATAAAGTCAAGGAAATAAAGAATAGATAAGATGAAAGACACACCAACGATCCGCTGTACTATCC
>ML120030.1:0-11979 GCA_003788565.2 Ascobolus immersus RN42 | reverse complement strand
ATTGTGTCCATCCTGCCCTCTGTTTGATCTGTGGTGCCAATCCGCTGACCGATCATGAGCGTACGAGTAGACGGCTGGCTGACTGGCGCTCGATTGGTCGTGTGGTTGTACTCGCGATGATTTTGGCTGCCTTGCCGGAGGAGGATTCTGGTTTCGGGATCTAGTCTCTGGGTACTTGCGACCGTCGTTTGCGGTAGCTCGAGCAACGTGGTCGGTCTCGAAGTTTCGTCTGTATTCCGGCTGACCAGCATCATGTGGATTTGACCCTCGATGACGCCCATACTCTCTTTGGTTCATACCAGTGGTGTTGGCTCCTCTCGGACCAGTTGCTTCACTGCCATGGCCGCGGTCGTTCGTGTGTCCCTCTCTGTGTCCTTGTGCCGGCCGCTGGTGTCTACTCGAGCTCTCCAAGCTTCCGGATCCACCTATGCCTGGCTGCGAATGGTGCACCTGTCTGTGAGCGTCGTAACCTAGTTGACAACAACCGGGTCGTCAGCGTCTCGAGCCTCGTCACACATATGAATGCTTGAATGTAAGGGAAAATATAGATGAGTGCCAGTTACCTCTTGTCTTATCCTGCACCGGGCCCGGTCGCGAATTTGAAGTCGATTGCCCGTATCGATGTCGAGTATCGTGGCCCTGACGTCCTTGGTTCGAATTCCTGGCCCATTGTGAGGAGCGTGCGGTTGGCTGGCCCTTTCCTAGCCTAACTCTGTGCGACCCACCTCCTTTACCACCTATACTTGCAGGCATTTGGGTGGTGCAGCACACGAGATCGGAGTTTGGGCAAATATGGCAATTAAATAACGTGCGAAGATGGGGAGAAAGTGCAACAATGAACAAGCTCTAAGTTGGTTCTTGAGATTGGAACAATCGATATAGACGATCATTCGACTTTGCGTGTCGACAAACTCTTTGCGGATTTGACGAGTCGTCCCTGGCCCAAATGGCATGGATGTTGTTTGGCTCCGAGTGCTACAATGAAACCCGGCACGCCGGATGGGCAATCGTTTAGCCTCGCCAAGCCTGCTAGCGAACCCCACAAAATCTTTCAGATTAAACCAGCAACGTGTTTCCGCCTTCGCTCAGCACGCTTGTTTTCCAAACCACTGGTTATCTTGGCGATGGATTGAAGGGCCGCCTTACAGTTCCATACTCGGAAGGATAGTGCCTGGCCTTTGTCTCCTTCCCTCTTTGATTTTTGTGACTGTTTTCCTGCCTTTTATTCGATGGCTTACGTATGCATTCCCACATTGCTGAATCATGCCATACTATCAGTTTGCTGGGAACGGTTGGATGAACCAGGTGGAATCTTATCAGCCTCGCTATTCTAGCTCGAGGCCGGAGTCTATTGCGACTAGTGCATCACGAAGCACTCTTTCTTGTCCACCTTCTGCCTCCAACGAAACATACACAACATCGACACCAGTCACTTCCTCGCTCGCTACAAGCGCCAGCACAGCTACAAGAATGGGAGGCAAAAAGAGGACTATACCTTCCGGCAAGGGTGCTGGAAATCAAATGGCTCGTGATTACGACGACCGTGATGAAGGTTTGTCGCTTCTCTAATTTCAAGCAATGGCGACGAACATTGTAGCTTACATTTGTGCCTAGACTACGATGATGCTTATCCACTAGTGGACAGCCATGCGGACAGAGGTTACCCGGAACGGACCGTTGACAGAGCCGAGACGATGGCCCCCCCTTCATCAAAGCGGTACAAACCGTCGATCACCCCCCGTGGAGGAGGATATTCCAGTGGCAACAATACCGGCCAGACATCGTACCCTGCCGACGCCCGAAAATCGAATACCACAAGTGGTCCACCAGCCGGGAGCAACAGCAGGCCAACGGGATCCAGCAAGGGAACTCCGGTCATCGATAACAGACGAACACAAGGCGGCGGTAGTCGAGGCTCTGGGTCAAGGAAGGTTGAAACTCCTACCTCTGCTCAGGAAAGCTCCCGGATGCGCCAAGTACGTTCGCCAACGGTTTCTTCTCCCTCGCCTACGCCGGACGCCGAATTGGAACGCGTAGAGGAAATGCGTCGTTTGAGTAGAAGCAATCAGCATGCAGCGGACTTGGAGGTAGTTGCTCATACAATCATTCCTCCACAACCTGCACCACGCAAGCCCCGCTGCAACTGGAACGCTGTCCAGCACACCAAGACCGACTCTAAATGCTGCTGTATGTTTCCTTGAAGTATCGTGTGTGCTCTTCTAATCAACTACAGTCTTTACCACCGATGTCGATCTATTCGAATCCAAGTATCACCCTGTCAAAGGGTCCGAGACACGGGACTGTTCAATTGAGATTATTCTCTTGAATGATGGTTGCTATGGACCGATGATTATCACGAGGGATGGGTACAGAGCCGGGAAGTTTCTCTCGAATAAGGATATTGCGATGTGTAATGCGTTTGATGCCTCCACGCACTCCTTACACTGTGCTGTTCGCTGGACCGACGAGGTTGATCTTCTCTCGGCTGGAAAGCTTTTTTATGGAATCGTGTCTTGGAAGGCTCGCAACTGTCCAACTCTCCCTTCTCTCTCTGGGACTGTCGGTACACATCATAGCATTGTTGGAGGTGCACAGCAGGTTGCCGATGACGGCCGCATCATAAAGAGGGAGCCTGGATCGTCTACTGGCTCATACCCAGGCCACGGTCATGGTCGCATGTAGAGTTTCTTGTTTATGCCGATGACTCTCATTCGTGGTTCTACATCTTCGTCGGTGGCCCTTTGAGGTTTTGTCTCTGGTATGTACCTTGTGTGTTTGTGGATTTTCACATATGGTTTATTTATTGAAGTGGGTTGAGGTTAGTTTTCGGGTTGCATTAAGTAGCATGCTGCATGTGGGTTATTTGTATATATTTGCATGTCTTCTTTTCATACTTTGTGGCTTCTTAGAATCTAGTGTACATAATGGTGCCGATTGCGCAACATTTAATTAGCGCAGGTCATGCCGTGTCTTTTCACTTTCTTGTTCTGCAACGATATGGCGGATGTTTGCTGGCTTTGACGTGAAAAAAATCGCTAGTACGCAGTTGGTGTCTGGATGGCTCAAGGATCAAAACGGCAAGAGTTTGACTATGGCTTGTCCTCAGTATATCTTGTGTGGCCATGCCAGGGTCTGTACCTTGACATCTGTTCTTCTTCTCCTCTTGTTATCTTAATCAGTTCAGGCAATGAGACCGCTAGCCGCTCAGATCGAGTGTGATAGGAGTCAATTCATTTCCATCCGTAAAATACCCCATGCCATTCTGGGTACCCTATATAGAACCCATCTGATCATGCTTCTCAAATAGCTCTGTCTATATACATGATGTAATATTAGCCTCTACGATTAATATGTATCCCTTCTTCTAGTATACGCCCCTTGGACATGTCGAACAAAACCAGTTCACCTTGCCCTCCCATCTTCGCATACCGCTTCCCGGCATCACACGCTCATTGATCCACATTATATGACCCTGAATCTCATGCCCCCCAGCCAACAGTCCCTTCAAGACCGAAACCACCGCGTCATCGCTAATCCAACCATGCCTCTCTCCCGTTCTCTCAAGAATAACAACCGGGCGGAAAACATGAGAACTGTCTTCGCTACAATCAATCGAAATGTTACCGGCTCTCCCTGTTCGGGGGTATTCTCCTCTGGCTAGAACCATGCATGGATCATCTTCGCACCCTGTAAGGCATTCGTTAGATAGTGAAAAGACACATAAAGCACCACTGTAACAGGTATACATGGGACTTACAGATGACGTTGTTTTCCCCGCTGTGCTGATTCAAGGAGTAGAAACAGCGACCAGCGAACTCGAAATTTTGTGTTCTTTCATCGTCGGATTGGTGGTAGTCGTGAAACTCGGAAGAGGCCTCGACTGATCCACTCCCTTGCACTCTCGTATGGCGAGTTTGGACGAGGGCATGTGAAATAGACGGGTCGTTTGGACTCTGATGGGGGACACCGATGGCGCCATTTGATCTGTATCCGTGGGAGGTATTGAGCTGCTGGGTATTCGTATGGCACGGCCGCTTGTGGTTTCGAGTTTGCTGGCCATGTTTGTCTGTGCTTGGGATTTCTTGGGTCCGGTGGCTGTTGCTGCTCATGGTGCTCATGATTTGCTGGTATGTATTGCCTTTGACCGTTCCACCACATCCCAGTGTCGTCTTGTCTTTGTCGTTGGGACCATTAGTATTGTCTACTCGGTTTGTTAGTTTTATCGGCTCACTGTGTGGGATTGCACCCGAGGGATGGTATTCTTACCATTGAACCTCACTCGATGGGATGCGCGAAGACTGTTGTTTTGCCCGCCCAGGCTTTGTACTTCGTTCAACGCTGCAGACTCGTCGTGCATAGCCGCTCTCTTTCGTCCGGCATGATGGGCTACATGGACACTCATGTTTGGCTGACGGTCCTGCTTTGCCTTGTCATCGTCTCCATCAAGTTGTCTTGGACCAGCATTCGAACGCTCAAAGGCAGATCGTCTCAATGACTCTCTGACTGTAGGGTGCGAAGATAGATTTCTTTGCCTTCTACTTCCCACTGGCATGTTCGCGGCCATCAGCTCACGACGTTCGTTTGCGAAACCTCTACCGCATTTCCGCTCTTGACCGTGGTACGTGGAATATTCGTCGGATTCAGACTCATACTCTTCTGTCATGATTTCCATCTTCATGTACTCTGCCGTATCGGAGTGGATGAGCTCGGCCGATGCCGGAAGAGCACCACGCACACGGAACGCGTTGTTGTGTCCATCGCTGTCTGTGACTTCACCCTCAATGAACCCTCTCAATGGGGGGCTACTGGCGATGGTTCGCGGGACTGATTGATCGATTAGCAGGTGTGCTTGCAATTGTACCAGAACAGGAAGCTGGAATTTATTTACCTATATGCTCGACGCTCTTGTATTGATGATACACCATCTCGGTCTTGTCTCCTACAACGGATCTCATGTTGTTTCCTTCTTGCTGTGTCGACTTTGTGTATCGAGTTTGTGTGTGCGTAATGGATTTTGATGAACTACTGAGTCCCTAGACCTGGTCCTGGAAGCTCAATCTCCTCTGGTGTCTCTGCTGGATTCTTGCCGGAGTACCCGTATGCTCTCTTGCTGGCACCTAGGGTGGATCGACCAGAACCCAAGCGATCACGACGAACCATAATGTGTGGTCGAGCTGCGTTTGCTACTTTTCGGGAGGGGGTGACGACAGCAAGAGAGTTCGAAACGAGAAGCGAGGAGCAAGGCCCGTGCCTCGCCAGTTTCTGGCGGATACCCTAGCAGGCTTATGTAAGCATGACGCACAAATTCTCGTTTCCGTCTCCTTCTTTCCTCGTCATCCACCACACCTGGCCTTTCGGGATCCTCCCTTCCACTTTGATCTAAGTATTTCTTCTCGCACACACAAGACACGTCCTGCTCTTTTTTCGAGTTACTTGCTTCACCGCTATCATTATATCACAAATGTATGTCTCTCACGGGTCGTTATTGCGTTCAATTTCTTAATACACGACTCGAAATCCAAGCATGTTTTGTGTACGTTTGTACAGCTGGCTAACTCTCATGATCACCTAGGCCTATTGGATTTTAAAGGCACCGCTGGAATGTCGTGCTATGCGGTTCATTTAAAGGCGGCCTTGACAACTCGAGACTCTCATGATCACTACCGCCGGTCGTCACCTTCCTGGCAGGCTACGCACCAGCCATGGCCCTTCCCGAAGCAGAAGATGGAGTCAACTCTACCGCCGGTCGTCACCTTCCTGGCAGGCTACGCACCAGCCATGGCCCTTCCCGAAGCAGAAGATGGAGTCAACTCTACCGCCGGTCATCACCTTCCTGGCATGCGCTACGCACCAGCCATGGCCCTTCCCGAAGCAGAAGATGGAGTCAACTCTACCGCCGGTCGTCACCTTCCTGGCAGGCTACGCACCAGCCATGGCCCTTCCCGAAGCAGAAGATGGAGGCAACTCTACCGACGGTCGTCATGGTCACCTTCCTGGCAGGCTACGTTCGCGGAGTTGGCGACACTGTGTCTTTCTAGATCTTCAGAGTGAGTTTTTCTAATTTCATGTCTTTCAGCTGCTGATACGCTCTAGTACATATCCATTGGGAGATGGGTCCTCGTCTCGACGTCCTCATGGTCGTGTTTCCGGCTTGGTATTGGTGTCACTGCCCTTACAAGTCCAAGGTCGCTTCTCGTCTTGGTTAGCCTGTTGCCTTCAGTATATGGAATCTTGAGCTGGTGCTGCATCGGAATGTACGTTATGGAACAGTATATATGTTTCCGACACGAGCTCTCATCGACATTGAGATTCTCATTTGTGTTGATGGCATCTTCGACATATACTTGTTCTGTCACAACCATGATGCATGCATACATTTTCTCGTTCTTGTTATTGGGTACACTGTGTCTATCAATGTTGCGATTTTGGGCTTGTTTGGAATTCGCACACATCGTATCTTGTTGATGGCACAACATCGATGAAATCATGTATGTAGAACTTGAATAAACAAGATCTGGGAGAACACAACATGTCAACACAATGTGAATTGACCGGTGATTCTTTTCACTTCGACACTCATTCCTGGTTAACCAGAACGGTTAAACAGATGTTTAGACGAGACTGAAGCCAAGCTGGTTAACAGCAAGCCGGACTCGGTTGGTTAAGCATATTTCCGACAACCACACCTGTTAGACGCATGGTTATACGTAAACAAAACTTAAACGGATCTGTCTAAAAACCACGTCGGTTTAGCCAGATCGGTAACGGTTGACCATATCGGTTGTCCGGTTATTGTCTAAACAGATGTGAATGTTTTACAGTGGGGGTATTTCGGAATGCCACTGCAGTGGTTGATGTGATGGTGAAAGAAGTTAGCAGGTGGAAGGGTTGCTTATGGGGTGGATAGCGACAACCTTTCGGAGACAGATCATGATGACGGTGGTGGAACAACAGCAGGCGCGAGTATGGCTTTCGTCAAGATGGCCTGCCGGTTCTCCCCAATATTTGCGCCAAAAGCAAAATATAAATCCCAAAGCAAGGTTTGAACTCGCAATCATTTCACGTTCACGAAGTAATGGAGTCTTTTATACTGCTTCAGCGCTTGGTAACGTCTATGGGGCCTCTCAAAACCCTATGATGAGATAGATTCCTAGTTTCTTTTTAGCCCACTTATCATACGAGAATGAGGAGGAAGAATTGGGATTCGGGTAATAATTCTGCTGTTCAGATGTCCTGTGGAAGAAGGAACTGAAAATTGCGGGTTCGAATCCCGCGTGAGGTTTATCTATTGTTTATAGTGCGGAACTTGAATAGGGTACTGGGGTTGTGAGTGGGCGGGTCATCTTGAACGAAGAATAGTTTCGGGCCATCTTGACTGTAATAGTGTGAGGGTTCTCAAGTCTGCTTTTCACCCCATCCCCTCACCGATCCGCTCACATCTAAACCAACAGTTCCAACCCCCAGCCATGGTCTTTGTAAACCTGCCCAGCTGCCGCACCGTCGTCTCTGAACTACTAGAAAGAGTCGACGCCGCAACAGCCCGCGCAACCCTCCAACTTCGCCAGTTCAACGAACTACTATTACAAGTCCACAACCTAGCAAACGATTATGAACGCTTTCTAAGCTCCGGCTTGGAAGGGGATGAGTTTGACCGGCTCGAAAAAGAAAGCGGTGTGGTGCGCCGCGAAATCGACATGGAGGAAATACAGAAGGTGTTCGAAGTGCTACACGAGTTTACAAAAGCGCGCGATGAGAAGGCTTTGGAGGATGCACTGGCTGGGCTTACCAAGTTGTTGGAGGTGCCGGAGATGGTGGTAAGGAAGCCGTTGGAGTGGGTTACACAGGAGGAGAGGGAAGGGCTGATGGAGGATGAGAGGTTTGGGGAATTGATGAGGGGATTCAAGTTTCGGGAGGAGGATAAGGCGGCTGCTGCCGGTGAGCTCGATGGGACGTGATGCTGGGCGGATTTGACTTGAGAATAGATTGTTTATTGTTTTCAATACTTGGGACTTGACTTAATGAGATGGAATGTGTTTTTGTACGACTCTGATATGAGATCACAGACTCGCGAGGCCTTGGTGGGGACGATGGTGCTCAAAGCGAACTTCTCCCGGAACTTCTGCCTCTTAAGTTGGAATGAATGAAAAGATTATGTGTTCGATTCTCGCAAGAGGCGTATTGTTGACTTTTGTGTGTGTGACAAAGGCAGACGTGCATCTTGACCAGAAGTCGGAAATCAGGTGGCTTTGGCCATCTTGACAGTGATTCTCTATGTTATATGAGGTTCGTGGGGCCTTTCTTCTATCCTGTCATTCTTCCGACTCCATCTTCCGTCGATTACTCCGAGTCCTTGTATTTCAACTTTCAAGCATGGCTGTCACCGACGGTAGCGACAGCAACGAACCAGCAAAACCCCCGGCTCCCCCTGTCCACTTATCAACATGTTGGTTCGCGTTGGAGCAAACAGTAATGCAGGTCGAAGAGACAACTACCCAACTCTACCAGCTCGTCGATCTCTTGAAGCACGTCCATGGGCTCACGGACCCATTCCAGAGATCTGTGAATGAGAACCTGTCCGAGATGGAACAGAAAGAAGACCGCACTGTCAGCCAGGATGAAAAGCGGCAGTTGTTGAACGAGATACATGCGTTTCAGGTGGGTTCTAAAGAAGCGCTTGCGACTCTTACAGAGGCATTGAAAGTGCCGGGGATTTTGTTTGCCAGGCCGTTGTCCTGGGTTAAGAATGAGGAGCGGGAGAAGCTGGAAGGAGATGAGAGATTTTCGAAGTTACTAGTCAAGAAGTCAGAGAAGGAGAAGGCTGTTGTTAAGAAGGGAGTTCGTACTACTAGGCGGGCTTGATTTGCCGGTGGGGTTATGTTCATGTTTTGGTTGTATGGAGTTCTTATTTTTGAAGAGAAGCTTGTCGTAATGGTGTCTAGACGCCTCATAATCTGTTCCTCGAGGCTGCATGGATGCTTTGATTCAACGTCAATAAATGATATCGATTGCAGATGAAAGATTACGAGTTCAACTCCACCAACATTCTTCTTTCACTTTTACTTCTTTCGACTAGTAGTTCCCAATTCTGATGTTTCCGCCACTGTCAGTAAATCGACATCGCCATTCGAGCCTCAGACTGACTATCTTGACCAGTGGACATTTAAATATCTTGGGTTTGGTCAGCATTTGGTATTTGTTCATACTACTGACCTGGGTTCCTGAGCTGTCAAATAACTTAACTCACGCACCCTACGCAGATTACTAAACTCACGCACCCTACGCAGATCACTACAATCAAAAACTTCCTACTTAAATATCACACAAGTTAACTTCATCCTTCCGAACCACATGCGCAGAACATGCATGTCCTCCTCTCAGCCTAAGACAAGTGCTCACACATGTACACCATTGGTCGCTACTTTAGATCTCAGAACAGCCATCGTCAAGCTCAACAAGTCTACTGCCACCCTACGCCTCCTCGCTATTCAGCAAGCACTCAAGTTACTTCACGAAGTAGCCGTCGATGAAAGCAACGCCTTCATCGATGTTAAGGCAAGGCCAGAAATGCGCTCACGGAGTTCACTTGCGATGAACTGTAGCACCGCCACCCGATACGTAGCCCTAAGCCCTTACTACACTGCACAGACCATGTACAGGCAGTATATAAGCACCTCTGGCCCCGCTCCCTCTTTCTTTCCTCGCTCTCTTTGCCTATGGCTTAGACAAGACGGATCTATCTTTTCATTTTTGTTTTGCTTGCGAGCAGAACTGTAAAGAATTGAGAGTGCCAGTGTTCTTTTGCCGGACTTCCGCGGACGCTGGGCTTGGCACCCCCTTCTCTACGTAACTCGCCCTCTTTGCCAGAATTGACTCAGATCATAGTAGTATCTGTTCTTATTAGTCTAATCACTAATATGGTCCCATTGGGGCCGTTTATGATTATACTTATTTTTATACCTAGGAGGATTGTCACTGGGCTTAGCTCATACTCTCCTTCACAGTGTCTCTGGTATCACACTGCCTCCAGATGACGCGAAATCCCTTTCATTATGTGCTTGACTTTCGAGTTGAGCTCTGAGGAATCGGCTCACGTACACACTTATTAGAGTGTATGTACGAGAACTGGCTCGACTGTCCAGGCGGTTGATGAGGATACTTAAAATTGCGTGCTTTCGAAAGATGTACTTTCTTCTTCAGTACACGCTGAGAGGAATACAGTGTAGAAGCGTATAACCGAGTGATGTATTGGATAACTCTCTAAACTAACGCCACGCCTCCTTATCAACCCGTTCGTGCCTAGATGTACCACGTGACCGCACTAGCCTCCTCAGCAGCCCCCAAGAACAATAAGACACAAGACCACCTGGTCGACGATAACCAACCCTTAAACTATACCAGAAACAAAAGCATAAAACAACTTATCCCAATAACCCATAAACTCCGACATAAACTCATCCCAATAACCATAACCTCCGAAACCTCCCAAATCACCACGAACCCAACTCTTTACCCAAACCCAGAGACAACCTCTCGTGCCGAGGCACATGCAACTTTAAACTATCAACCGAATACTTCCCTTTATGGACCTTCGAAGACAGTTCCCTCACTTCACAGCTGGCCTTATGATGATGAACCTTGGTGATCTCGAAAGGACCTCTCCACCTTGGCGCGAACTTGTTACCCATCGTCTCGTCAACCACAAAATTCCGGATAAGCACCAGATCTCCAACTTCGAAGGAACGTTCTCGATAAGTCGCCTCGTGACGAGATAACACCTTGTCCTGGTGATCCAATACGGCACTCAGAGCCAACTCACGACGCTCTTCCAGGGACACCACATGAGACTTCAACTGCTTGTCATCGATGAGATCCACCAATTGGTTAAACTCCATTGTCACGACCTCCTTGAGGAAATCATCCAGCACCCGGAAATCCTGTTTGTGATAACGGATGTCGCGACCGAAGAAGAGCTGAGCGGGAGTAAAACCATGAATCAACATGACCTTGTTGTTCAGCGCCCATTCGACCTGGGGAAGGTACTCAGGCCACCAAGCCGGCCCTCTGGGATCCAGGAAACACAGTCTCCGTAGTAATTCCCGAACCAATCTCACGAACCGCTCGGCCAAACCCACGGCTTTCGGTCCGTGCACCGGTGCCAGGATGTGCCGTACTCCAGAGGCCTTCATGTAAGGTGGTACCGATCCTTTGGCGAAATGAGGACCATTATCCGAGTAACAGCCCACCGGTACTCCGTAGTTGGCGAACAGTATTTCCAAATGATCCTTCGAGTCCTCCGAACGGTGTTTGACGTATGAACGTAATCGAACCAACCTCGAGAAATAGTCAATGACCACGTGAATATGGTGATGATCATTATAGGCCTCAGGGGTAACAGTTAACCAGTCCATACCAATCAGATCCCAAGGCGCCAACTGACAGATAGGTCGTAAGGTGCGGTCCTTCGCCGATATATTGGCTCCATCTTTCTGACATGTGTCGCACGATTTGCAGTATTCCACTATGTCTCTTGCTCGCGTAGGCCAATACACCCTTCCAAACGCTAGACTCGTGGTCAATCTATTGGCGAAGTGCCCATGTACGTCGTGCAACATGTTGAGAGCGGCCGGTACTTCCTCTTGTCGGATACTTCTTGACAAGCTCCCATCCTTTTCCACGTAGTAGAGTCGAGCAACACCCTCGTCGGATGTCTTCAGCCGGAACCTCAGGGCATACTTCCTCAAAACCCTTCTTCTTCTCTTGTCCCAATCCTTCCCAGCCAAGTCTCCCACCCTCCCGAACAATTTGTAGTGGACCACCGGGCCATAGTCAGGATCAGCGAGCCAGAGGGACCATTTGCGAATCAGAGAGACTTCCTCTGGTTCTCCCGGCTGTGGAGGACCCAACAGTTGCTCAATGGTGACCGGAATATCATCTGAGACCAGTCCAGGAATGTCTGGGAGTGGATCGGCTGCCGGCGCA
>ML120027.1:0-12060 GCA_003788565.2 Ascobolus immersus RN42 | reverse complement strand
AACAAATAGCCAAATTCCCACTCGATCACCATTGCAAGCTATTCAATAAATCTCAACCACATCCATACTACAACACCCCAAAACAGCAGAACGGACCAACAGAGAAAGGGGCAAACCGGGAGCATAGCACAAACTCGAGTCCCTTACAGAAAATGTGTAATAACCAATGTGAGGAACAAGCTAATCATTGTCGCTTGTTTGACTTGCTTGAACGCTTTTGATGCTGGTCGTAAGGATGGTATTCTGCAGCTTGGGCCAAGGCATCGAGGTTATATGTTGAAACATTACGCGTAGAACGACGGAGATGGTCATTCCTAAGCGTTTGAGTTTGAACTGGTTGATCTGAAATATGGGCATCCTTGCACTTTGACTGGCGAGGCTCAAAGACTCGAGCATCAGGCGCACTAGATCTTTGCGGTCGTATGGATCTTGGATGGACTCGAGTTCTGTGCTGGTCCACTTCGTTCTCGGTCTGGTTGTCCTCTAGCTCTTCCTCTTGATGGTGCCTTGATTGCTGCTTCTTCTTTGGCAAAGGACTGGTCCATGTCGACTGTGGCTTGCGCTTCCGTGTAGCACCATACTGTAATTGAGCCTAGTATAACACATTAGTGGATATTAGGATATAATAGAGAGGGATACACACAATATGGCGACTGCCGTCTTCATTGTCCTCCTTAGTCTCCGCTGTAAACTTGTCTGCCTCATTATGATAGAACGAGGAAGTGCAATCGAAGGCCCCAATGCCACCGTATATCTCAGTTCGCATATTGGAACGATGGCGATGGTGACTGCTAGCCTTTGTCATCTCATTCAGGCATACACCATCAGCTGGTTCCTCCTCATTGTTCTTCTTCACCTCTTTCCCTAAATAAATAATTAGAAGTGAATCAGATAAAGGAAACGTTTGAAAACATACTTGCAGTAGAAGCTTGGGCATTGCCCTTCTTCCTATCATTTCTCTCCGGCTTTGGTTTGACTGTTTTGGCAGTATTGCCATCCTCACAATCGGACACACTATCCCTTCCCTGTGCCTTTGGAGGACAAAGTCGTCTTCCCTTACCCTTGAAGGTGTCCGTGTTTTTCTGAACAAAATGCGATGTGGATGTGTTGAAAGGGGTGTCCTTCGCCTTCAGTTCCCAGGTACCCTTGGTGTGCTGCCTTGAAGCGAATTGAGGGTCACTATATGGATCGTAGCCCCCTTTGCCCTCAAAATCCTTGTCCTCATATGTAGTGCCGCGATGTTCACCGCTTGATTTCTGCTTCGTTCTGTAGGCAAGCTTCTTGTCGCGTCCTAATGTAGACATCTGTTAGTGGCCATAGTTGTACATATGGTAAAAGGGGAAAACGAAAAACTGGTCAAACTTACTCAACTTCTTGACACTATTGTCATCACTACCATATTGGTGACCCTTCTGCCTGTCCTGATGCTTACTCTTTACTATATAAATGTCAGCAAAGCAAGTAAAATCAGATTGGTTAGGAAGGATGCCTACCATGTCTCCCAAGATCAGAGTCACTCTTATTCTTATCGTCTCCAACTCTAGCCCTCACCCCTTTGGAACATGCAGCCATAACTGCCTTTCGAGCAGCACTAACCTTCTTGTAAAGGTAGTTCCCTTGATCTTGTAGCATACCTTGGATGTATTGACTAGTGAGCTTCTTGGACCAGTTGTACTTCTTCATGTACAAATAGATGACCCTGCACATCAGAAACGCTTCCATGTAGGTGTAGTCATCAAGGCTGCTGCGGTCCAGTTTTACACGGTATGGTGCTAGTATTTCCTTGATCAAACAGCGAAGTCGACGAACAAGCTCGTTACGACGTGGGTCATCAGGATGAATTCCACATTCATAATTCAATCTCTGTCGTGGTTTCCATTTGAGAAACTCCTTGAGTGTGACACAGCGGAATTGAAAGTCATGGTCTGGTCCAGGAAAGGTAGAGACAACTTGGGGTACCTCTGTCGGTAGATCCTTATTATCGTTGAAAGCGGGTCTAGGATCTGTGTCGTCTTCGGAGGACATAACATAGTCTGGGGTAACCGGTTTCTAAACAAAGAGTAAGTAAATAAATATGGTAATCAAAAGGAGTGGGGTTGAATAGAGAGGGTAAACATACCAAAGACTTTGGCTTTCCCTCTAGTTTGTCCTGCAACATCTTTGAAGCATAATCTCTAGCATCTTTCCTCCTGCGGGACTTGTTGCAAGGGCCATCTTGGTGTTGGCGTTTGACGGGCTTCTTTTTGACAACTTCCTTGTCGCTCTCGTCCTCGTGGTATTGAGAATCGGATGGTTGGTCGTGTCCTTTGAACTTTCTTTGGAAACTGGGTGAGGGCTTATGCTTGGAAGAGCTACCTCTGGTGTCATTGTCGAAATGAAGGCGTTTCTGATTCCTGGCCTTTGCCCTATCCTCCACTCGCCCCCTATTGTCCATCCCCCCTTCTTCTTCGTCCTCTCCATCAAAGACACCCGTATCAACATTGTCGTAATCGGAGTGCAAGGAGCTGGCAGATTCGTCTTCGTGGTGAGTGTGCAGTGGTTCGTTGTCTGGTACTGAAGATCGAGGATCGCGTTTCTTTGTTGATTTCCCCATCACCGATAGACAATTTCTGGAAAGTCCGATGGAGGTTGATCAAAAAAAAAGAGGATATATGAGCAGACAAGTGACAACATGACGGGATCGACGGGTATTATAGTTGGAGGTCGAAGAGAGCAAACAATGTTCAGTCTGGCCTCTCAAAGAATGATGCAAAGAATTTGGTTGCTGCCTTGGCAATGACCATTGTTGTAATTTGGTGGTGTGCCTTGACAAGACTTAGCAATTTGTACATATGCAGAATCCTCGTGTAACTAACCACACAGTGTCCTAATCAGGATAGTCTAGCCTTGGAGGAGGAGGCTGCAACGTTTCCTTTCATGATGTGACTTCGTGGCTGCAGCTTTATCAATTGCCGACCATACAAACTGCCGCGATCATAATTGAACTACATATGTATGTCCCCTTTGTCAACCACATGTACCAGGATTACAACCGCAAAGCACAAAGTCAAAATGACTTTTGAATGGATGTCTGTTTATAGAACACATATTTAAGCCTTACTGGGAGCTGGTAGGGAAAACTACTAGAGATGCGATACGCACCAATACATAGATGGAATTGTTACTAGAATTTGAGTTTGGTCCCATGAACGATAGTGAGGCTCGGTTTATTGGGTGCTTACTTAAACTCCTGCATAGCGCCAGACAGTAACTGGAGTTATTCGGTCTATCAAGAAGAGATTTTAGAAGAATTATATTTCTATCTTGCAGTATAATTTATCAACAGATACGGATAACGAAATGGGCAATAAGGAAGTATAACTCCGCATTTTATAATCACAAACAACGTCACAAACCATCTGTCGGAATTAAGCATATGTCTGGGCTGGTAACTGGATAATAAATACATAATATTCAACTGGAGGAGGAACCTGTACTTGTATCTACCCTTGCCGCCAAAGAGAAATAATACAAGTAGGAATGCTGTCAAATTGCGGCAATTAAACAAAGAGATGGAGCAAGATGGGCTGCCTTTCAAACGAAGTCTAAAATCTATAGCCCGTACTATAAAGGCTTTGAGAAAATCATTTATTGGGAAATTCGTATTGATACTGATAGGGAGCCTGATTTATTCCACAAGGCCAGATGCGGAGATCAAGTCCTGCACATCAACTCTTCGGGTGCAATATCCTTTTCAAGCTCAATTGCCATTCTATTCGAGAATGTCAATGTTACTGCAGATAACTCACTGACGCTAGATAACGGTTGCCTGCAGACGCAAGATATCCGATCAGGGGTACAAGAATAATTAAAATTCTTATCCTTCTGTGCAAGAATTAAAAGATGACGCAGATACGAACCCTTTCTTTGATGACATGGCAAACCCAGACCTGGAGGAGGATAATGTCAGTGAGACATCCTTACCTCCTCCTACAAGTACCCGTAAAATGTTGCTACCCGCGATTTGACACGGTACCGTGCATGGATTCGTTTGCACCTGTTGGATGGCGTTGGTGGGGGGATGGAAAGGCAGATCGTGTAAGTTTGCACCTGGGAAGGTTGAAAGACGAGAGGCGACAGGCTAGATGTATTTTGTGACGTTAATTGGTATCGTGCATGAGCTGTACTGTGAAACAATGTTACAGCTGTCAATATGAGCTGCAGCTGCCAATGGGGACAGGGATACTCTCTTGAAATGAACTTTCTCAGGTTTACAAAAATATAGGATCGAAAGCGCCAATAGAATTTCGACGCAGAATGTAACAACTTCAAGAGTTAACTAGTACACTAGGGACACCGTATGAGAAAATCAAGATTTGACAATCAGGGTTGACATAAATGTGCCGGTCGGATCATTAGTTTTGTCGCTCGAGCTTAGTAGCATTTCGATATTCAGACAGGAAATTTGTGACCATGATTGTTTAAAGAACACGACTCACACTTAGGGCATGGGATATAAGAAACGTTTTATTACGAAACAGATAAGCAAATGCAATGGAAAGTAAAAGAACACCTGGTATAGGAAATAAAAGAACAGATAGCAAATTTGGACTGGTAAGGCTGTTGATCTGCGATCAAGCAACCACTAGAAAAAGCCGGCAATCTCATGCAGGTACTCAATTGTCTCTTCTTCTGTAATGGCTTGGCCAGGACCGTTGCCGACATCGCTGTCTGCTATCCCACGTTTTATTGCGCTGGCGACAAGGGTGTCTACTTGTGCCCTGAAGTTGTCCAAGACCGCTCTCGTGATCTCTGGTGATGTTGTGTAGTCATCGTACTCCTGATCGGGCTTTTCGTCCACGTCATCCGACAATGAAAACGAGCTGTCTGACTTGTAGACCTCATGGTCGGCATGATATCCACCGTCACTGCCTCTACCATCCTCGTCCGTACTGGCTCTTGTGTCTTCATCAGGTACAACACTCGATGGCTGACGCTGGTGCTTTTGAAACCTGAGGCAACTGGCCAAAGGTTGACCTCTAACGGGGCCCTCGATCTCGTCTAGAAGGTTTCCATCAGCGGAAACAGTCTCCATGCTCGTATCTGCCTTTGATGAATCTGAGGACGGATGGTACTCTTCATCATCGTCGTTTCCACCACGGCTAGTCTGTCTGGGCGCTTTATGTCTCGACACTCTTTGTCTAGGCAATCTTGGTGGCGAGATGTCCATGGCCAATTCATCGGGTGAGGTCGGTCTGTTCTCAGCTTTGTCTGTGCTGTTCCTGTGGTCTGGACTGCTGGCTGATGCTGTCATGGCTGGCGAATCGGAGCGATCGTACGGGCGGAGGATAACATAATCGCCATCAGACAAGTGGGAGACCATGCTTGTATCGGAAGCAGCGGAACCAGAAGACGGGACGTAGTCCGAGTCATGTACTTTGCAGTCCATCGATACTGAAGCAGATACATCCTCTTCCATTTGCGAATAATCAGAGTCGGTATTTTGACGATCATCTGGATGAACAGGCGGTTCTGCACCTTCGAGATATCCACTCTGGTCGTTTCCACCGGAAGAAGCAACACTGCCCTGGTTGAAAGCTTTGCTCGACTTGATTCGGTCTTTGACATTTTCGGCGAATGTTTCAAAGCAGAAACGCATTGTTGCTTCATTGAGCCCCGTCGGTACCTCTTTATAACCAATGGCGTTCCTCTTTGCTTCTTGGACGTATGTGAAATACTTGACCGGGAAGTCATAATGGCCGGTTTGCACTTCTCCCTCTGGGTTGATGATCCATTCATCACACAAGCAAGCAACGGGGAACTTCGTTCTGGTGTCATTGATGTCAACTTTGCCGTAGACGAGGAGGCGAAGTGGCGGGGCGATAGCCGGCTTTGTTTTGTCGAGCTTGTACGGTGGGCAGTATAGCCCGACAGCCATGCAAACGCGTCCCATACAACAGCAGACCCATTCGACAAGCTTTTTCGTGAGGGAAGACAGGCTCTGGCTAACAGCTGTCTCAAAAACGACTGGTGGATAGAGACGACCATAGCAAATCTCGTGATTTCCAGTGTAGAAGCCCGTATCAGGTACTGCACCAATAGTTCTTCTAGGGTCAACAGTGGAGTTTGTATCTGCTACGACAAAACATATTAGCCAAGAACAGGGTGGGTAAGTAAGTAGAAAAGTGAGTACGAACAATGTTGATTGCGGGCAAGGTATTCCTTCGTCAGGCGTGGTTGACCACACTCCTTCAGACGGAGTTGTGTAGGGCCCTGTCTTCCTGAGAACTCGCTGGTCAAAAGGTACGAGTAGGTATCTCTACAAAAATCCGCGAATTCTCTGGTGCTCATTTCATGGTACCAAGACGCCATGGTGATCGTCAACGTTCCTCTGTGGTATGAGACCTTGATCTTTGTTTGTTGCTTCCCGCCGCGCAGCTTGTCGGAGGCTTTGTAGAACAAACTCGCTTCGTCTCGTGAAAGCTTGAACGTGCGAATCCTGTCCTTCCTGGCTGATTGTCGTATTTGACGCTGGGATAACCTGTAGAACTCTGCGATGGCAGACCGGAGATTTTGCGAGTGTCCACCTATTGGAACAGCCAGCAGGCCATTTCCAGTTCGAAGAGATTGGTTGTTGTTGGTGGTCTTGTCGCGTCTCTTATGGAATGTTGTGTGGTTGTGCGGAACCTGACGCGAGTCCAGGAATGCTCGGCGGGAAGAGTGCGGAAGATTCGAGAATGGTATACTGGGACGGTCCATCGTGTAGGAGGGATATGTGAAGCTCTGAAAAGAGAGGCCTTGTGTGATATCGTGAGGTCGGTGGCCGGCGGAGGATCCCTGTGTAATATCTCAAGTGATCTAAGTAGTAACAGAGGATGTTTCTCGGGGTGCCCAAGTGGTTATCAAGAAATGTACCCCTCTGTCTAGGACAAGATATGGGAATAGCGCTACTGACGGAGAACGAATGCCTTGTGCCAAGTGTGGAATGCAGCCATTGTCCCAAGACCATCATCTAGAATTCAAGACTCCGGGGAACTTTTCCCAGTAAAGAATATGATTGAAGTGTAGATTACCAGCGGTTAGACGACGATACCTACAGTGAGATTCCCCATTGAAGTGACGAGGATATACTAATGATGTTTTCCAGCGACGACAATACCAGTGAGATTACCCAGCAAGGTCGAGGTGACGCGACGAGGATATACTAATACTGACAAGGTTTTCTAGAGAGATTCACCAGCGGGAAAGACCAATGAGGATTACCAGCGAAGATTACCAGCGTGATTACCATCGAAATGACGGTGCCAGATTACCTCCGATAATGGCGATAACAGCGAGGATTACCAGCAGATTACCACCAGCGAGGTTACCAGCGAGGATTCAGCGAGGATTACCAGCGAGAATTCAGCGAGGATTACCAGCGAGAATTACAATACCCGCTAGGATTACCACCAGATTACTAGCGAGACGACAGTACCATCAAGCATCACCAGCGAGGTTACCAGCGAAGATTACCAGCGTGATACACAAGTGAGAAACTTCTCAACAAGTTCTTAAGTGGAGATTGAAAGAGGTATATAGAAATAAAGCATACTTCAACACAAGCATGGAGGGAGGGGCGGAGCGGGCGATGGGCTTGACAAGGTTCATACCGTACTAATATAATTGAATCGAATGCGCACTCTTGACGCGCCATGAGCTTCCTGAAGAATGCGCTGAGGGCATTTGTTACCATTACATTTTGGTGAATTGCTATGAATTCCTGAGGAAGGAAGGCTGTGGCAAGCCATAGGGCTGTGCGGAGACCAATTCTTACCTGTTACAGTCCCCCTTTAATGGGCCTTTTCAGAGCCAGATGTTACTGTTACGCGCATTTCATTCAATCAGTACGGTACTCTTACTCTTGCATATTTAGCCCTTTGCCTCAGGGCGGCTGAAGACCGCACCAGCTCTTGTATGACTTATGCTGAAAGCAAAAAGTATTGCCAAGTCGTTCACAATCGTTCTCTTGTGAAATTGCAGAATCGAACACAAATGAAAGCCAGTGATAAATAAAATGGAGAAATTTATTAGAAAAAAGCGCTATCATTCAACGCTGCACAATCATAATTATAAGCAAGTATATCAAACTAAATTCTACAGTATGCAAGAGTTGATATATCTATAAATGATTAGATTGGTAGTAATTGAATAAAATGAAAGCAACTTACTACTTGCTCAAATGTAATAGCTTTGTAGTATATCTTTTGCCAAATTAGAGTCGCATCTCTGAAATAGGCATGTGTAGTGATTCTTAAACAAGAGTAAGAGTCTATTAAAAAAAACCTGTTAGCTTTTCCCCCAAAACCAGAAAAAGGAAAATAGAGAACCATTACAAACCTATAAAAGTGAATCCTTTTTGTTTCATATTGAAGTTGGAATATGATATCCATTCATATAGAAAGATAAAGGACTGACATCGGCCGAATCAGAGAGCTTGATAGGTTGCCAACAAGAAAGGAGCTTTCATCTCTCTAATAGTCCGTTCCTGCAATTTGGACATACTAGAATAGCATCTCTACTTGCTTTCAATCTCAGTGCTTTCGTCGTCCGAATAAGCAATTAAATCTGGATCGTTCTCCAAAATAGTCCTCTTTATACCCTTTTCCTTATTCTGAACGGCTGGAGCATCAGGAATATCCTCATCTGGATCCGTAAGCTCAGCAGCAAGAGCAGCCTTAAGACGAGCGATGCGCTCTTGCTTAGTCTCCTGTGGCATCTTTGAAGATGATTTTTCCTTTGTATTGATTGTCAACTCTTGCTTGGAACTAGCAGTCTCAATGTCATTAGACGCTTTCGTAGATTGCAAAGAGGAAGATGTTATGTTTTCATATCGTGCACGCTTAGCAGCACGGCGTGAGATTGGATTTGGTGGATTGACAGCCTGCTCTGAACGTGCTTCATAACGAGCTTTCGCAGCTGCCCTATTCTTTGCAGCGCGATATCTGATAAAAGCCGAAAGGCCTTGCACCTCAGATAGCTCTGGGTCATTCGGGTCACGATAACGTTTCTTCTGTGAAGGTAATTCATTATCCGTCATCATGCTGTCAAAACGATAGCCTCGCCTAATAAACTTAGGGGCCACGTATCCGTTGAGGCTCTTAAAGCTCTTCAAAGGTGAAGCCAATTAAACTGAGGTCACAGAGACTCTTCAGAGAAATGGCTTGGGAATTTTCTTTTTTGAAATCTTGGGTAGTAGAGACGCTTGTGTAAGTGACAAATAAAAGAAGAGATGTGAAGAGGGGTGTATTGGTTGCCAAGCAATAGGGATACAACCCTAATAAGTGAATATGCCCAGCATATCTGTTTTATTGTTGCAGTGATAATCTACATGTATTAATTCGGTTCTCCAGTTGAAATAGAGGCGCAAAGACAAGAGTTGCTTTTATTCAAATGGGAATATTTTGCTAGGAAAGCACTTTACCTAGATGGTTTCGTTAAAGTGTCACTGGACCCATCAATTTTAAATTCCATATAAATTATTATCCTCCACCGGAAATGGAGGACTAGATAATTCTTCCCAATTCACTGTATCTTGTTCTTCTTCTGCACCTCCATCGTGGCAGGATTTCTACTGACCTGCCCTGCAGATGTTTCCTTAACGGATGCCTTGTAGCTCACTTTGCCCTTTTATTGCCCTTGTTGCTCGCACACTTGAATTGTAGGTTAGCACTACAGTTTGCACTACAGTTCGGACCAAAGATATTTGCTAGGACAGTGGTGAGGCATTAGATCAACAGATAAAAAGAACAAAGATGACAGCCAAGGCGCAAACGTGTTACCCCAAAGCCCCCTCTGCCTCTCTCCAGTAATGAATAATCAAGTAGACCGGCCTTAATGCAAAGACAACTTTGGAATGATTCTTCTCATAATATATACGATGGCTGGGACTACTAGCTAACAAGTACTATTCATAGGTACTTTTGTGTTGACCCCTAGTATGTAATCGAGAACATTTTAAAGGTGTTTTTAATCGCTTGTAAGTGTGACGTAAACATTAGTGAGTTTTGGACTACGCTAATTCTGATCAGTAGCTGTAAACGGCCATGTATATGTTTGGACTGGGTGAAAAACAGTGCTGCTAATTGGCTGTCTCGGCCAACCAAAGGTTATAACATTTTGACTTGGGTCCACGATGATGTTTGGGTTTACATCAGCAACGCTGGTTGGGCTTGGACTGACGGTAGCAACAGAATGGAGGTGATTGAGGACTTGTACAGCATTATTACAGGAAATAACGAAGATGGAAATTGGTATAATGGCAGTATAAGGTTTCTGAACTCTACCAGCTCGGAGATACCGATATTAATCCATAATTGAGGCAAATGCGTGTTAAAGTCAAAAATAACTCTAATCTTAACTGTTTACAAACAAATACAGAACAAATAAAGAAGAGTAAGGAAAAGATGGTGAGTAGTTTCTGTCCAGCACTGTGTCGTTGAGAACATCAGTATTAGGTCGCTGGTGAGGATCGAGGTGCACAGTTTCGAGTCCGTTAAGCTAAGAAACCTAACTCCACTAAAACCAGTCAGTTTGAAACTCTGTAAAGGGAGATGACATCCTATTAACTAATCCTGAGACGTCCCTTACAGTATCCGTCGGGCGCTATGTTGTTGATGGCGTCGCGGGGAGGGGGTCAAAGTGTTGGGCGGGAGAACCTAAGTGAACTCAACTCCACCAAAACCAGTCAGTTTGACATCAGTAAAGGCGGATAGCATCCTTTTACATATTCCTGAGACCTTCCTTATCGTTTCTATTGGGCACTGTGTCGTTGGGGCGTTGGCATTATGTCGTTGGTAGGAATCGAGCGTTCAAGGTGTAGGGCGCACGGCCATGGGCTGGAAACCTTACTTCACCAAAAACAGTCGGTTTGCGATCCTGTAAAGGGGGATATCATCCTCTTAACTATTCATAAGGCCTTCCTTATGGTTTACATCGGTGCTGTGTTCTTGGGAGCGTCAGCGTGGGTGCAAGGGGTTGGGCGTCGAAGGTTGGCTGATTGGGGGGAACATGACACGGACGATGGGACTCGGAACGTTTCTCGAACGCTTCAGTGCGCTTCATCGCTTACGTAATCCACCTGGGGGGCTAAAGCAAAACACCAAAATTGTCCCTACGTCTGCCCTCTCGTAGGCCGGGCCCAGCCACCGTTTTGCGGCTACCAAGTCACATGCCGAAGCTGGCCAAATAATTACATATATGTATCCTCCTTCACTGGTAAGGATCAGCTGGGGCTGGACGGTTTGGCCAATAAAGCGAGCTCTATGTAGGCAACTTTGGCGATGTCTACGATTCGGGTAAAGTTGAAAAATGTATTTCTGGGGCTGAGACTGGCTGGTTGAGGGTAGGCCGAAGACGGCTTGAAGATGGCTAGCCGATTAGCAGCACTGACAAAGAAATCTGAAGGCGACCGGGCTTTGGACTGGAAAATAAATATAATTTCAATAATTTCAATTCCTCCATCCTAAATGGATGGAATTCCAAAATAACTTAGAACCTCTTTAAATGAGATACCAGGCATATTAAAACCCTTACTACCACCATAAGAGATAGTAGGTATAGTTATAGACTTGATTCCGAATGAAATTATTTGTATTGCGCAATACTTCCAGTTGAATTGAGGCCAGTCTGAATTACCGTTTTATATATACTACGAGCTACTTAAGCTTTATTGTCTTTTCGGAATTTATGCCCCCTCAGTTGAAGCTCATGTGCCATGTCGGTTTCCTCCATCTCAATTGGAGGTTGAAGCTCACGTGCCATGTCGGTTTCTTCCATCTCAATTGGAGATTGGAGCTCACACGCAAATTTCTCTCGGTTTCCTCCATCTCAATTGGAGGTTGAAGCTCACGTGCCATGTCGGTTTCTTCCATCTCAATTGGAGATTGGAGCTCACACGCAAATTTCTCTCGGGTTCCTCCATTTGAATTGGAGGTTGGAGCTCACTTGCGAATTTCTCCTTCTCTCGGTCTCCTCCATTTCAATTGGAGGTTATTCACCAATGTCGATCTCCTCCAATTGAATTGGAGGTTGGAGCTCACT
>ML120019.1:21600-36717 GCA_003788565.2 Ascobolus immersus RN42 | reverse complement strand
GTTGGCGAGGAAAATCAAAACCTCAGAGTCGGTGAGCGAGATTGTGGTTGGCGAGGAAAATCAAAACCTCAGGGTCGGTGAGCGCGATTGTGGTTGGCGAGGAAAATCAAAACCTCAGAGTCGGTGAGCGCGATTGTGGTTGGCGGGGAAAATCACCGAGGAGTATCAAAAACCAAACCACCAAGTCTGCGAGAGCGATTGCTGCTCCAAGTCGAGATCAAAGAGTCCATGTCCGTGAGCGCGATTGTGTAGTACATATTGGCCAGGCATACAGTCCGTCAGCGCGGTTGCGGCAGTGAGTCAACCCGAAGCCCCAAGTCGTGTAACTGATACCGCGCCGTGGGGCCGAATTTCTTTATCGGGACTCACGGAAACTGTGCCCCGGGGATGACGCCACGGACATCAGGACTCACGGAAGCTGCGCCCCGGAGATGACGCCGCGGACCCGACCTCCCAAGGTGGGCAAAAGTTATTAATGATGGTATCAATGCTAATAGTAATGAAGCTGATTCTGAAAACCATGGCTGCCATCAACCAAGCTGCTGGTAAAATCAGGCCTGTTTCGATAAGTGGCGATAAGTGGCGATAAGTGGCGATAAGTGCGATAAGTGGCGATAAGTGGCGATATTACTAGCAAAATCAGCAACCTGTTTTTGCTGATGAACGAATCGATTACGACCATGATGGCGTTGAATCCGCCTGAGTCTGGGAGTCCCAATATTCAATCCAACGCTACACACTCATATGCAACCGGATTCGGGATAATAGAGTGTAGCTGGCCTGGGGCAGCTGAGCGGCGCGTTTTGGCGGCCTGGCATCGAGGGCACATGTCCACATATTTCTTGATTGCTTGGTAAAGGCCGGGCCTGTGGAACGACTGCTGAAGGCGAAGGTGTGTTTTGTCGGCGCCGAAGTGACCGAAAATATCGTGAGAGATGCGTATGGCTGGCAAAATGAGGCTTTCTGGGAGACATACTTTCCCTTCAAACATCATCTTGTCGTTGCACAATGTATAGAGACTGGGGTCATCCGTTCTTGCCTTTTCATAGATGTCTTGCCAGATCAGATCTTCTCGCATCAGAAAAAATGCCAAGATAATAGCGTTGCTAGCTGGCAGCCGATTTGCTAACGACCACAGAGCTGCCACGTGCTACCAGCTGGCAGCGTTTCTGCCAACTGGCAGACTTTTTACCACGCGACCCTCACAAGCCTCGCTGCTAATCACAACAGATAAGATGTGGCTGATGCACCGGATGCGCAAGAGCAAAAGACATCCACACCAGTAGAGATAACAGTCATGGACTCACTATCAGTAACGCTCGCGCAAACAAAGCCTGTTCAGCTGAAGCCTTGAGTGCAGCCGACAGCAATGCTTTGAGGGTATAGGTGGTTGTGCTACCGGCAATCGCGTTGAAAAGTGAGATTCACTGCTTTCGGTGATTGCTTTAATTCGGTAGCAAATTCATAAAGAGTTTCGTTTGTAACATAGATGCCGTCGCTGAAATATCAGACCCGACTTGTATCCTTACCACGTCGGCAACTATTAGATGAATGATAGTACCGACAACGCTTCCATCATCAGACAACCCGGTCAACATACGGTTGAAAAGGCGGAGCTAGAGTTCAAATGGATCAGAGCGAGTGAATCATGTTGCTAACAGATTGAGGCGGTGATTCAAGATGCCACGGCGATGGAAATGGAAGTCAGTTGGATGGAATGATGAGTATGAATATCGGAAAGAAGATCGTTATAATAACAAATATGGCTATAGAATACAATGACAATATAAAACAATAACATGACGTCGATAGAAGGAAACCGTGAAACCACCGCACTGTATTAACCGTTGCCGACCGATAGAACCAGATCAACTCCATCACCAAAACAACTTCCACGCAAACCACCACCAATCTATACATCTGTTTACAACTCATCCCATTCGGCGACGTTCCCAGCGACAAATTCTGTTGCATTAGAAGCGATAACAACATCATCGTCCCAGCCAGACTTGTCTGCATTCTCGCCCTCTTCAACTGTGTTGTTGCCATATAAGGAGCCTTCCCATTCCATGGTCGATCCTGAATTGCAAGTTAGAAACAGAAACACCTATTGACAAAGATGCGACTTACCGTCAAATTCTAACGGAGAAGGAGGGTATGCCATCCATTGATCTTCTTCCTCCCTGCAGCACCAATGACACTGAAGTGTTGGCCAGTTGAGGAATTCATTGCTGATTCTCTTGAGGAAACCTAGGAACTCCACGAACGAGACCATGCTTTTCTTCCATTTTCCGAATGCCTCAGGCTCCACAAACATCAGCAACGTCTCGTAGTCGACAACCTCAAACACCTCCGAAATAAGCTCATAGGCGAGCGAAGACACCACAACGTCGACAATTGGGGTGATTCTGTACGAATAAGAATAACCTTCTTCGTCCATACCGGCAACATCCGCGAGACCGACAGCAAGATCTTTGACAAGACTGCTCGCCTCGGTCATGGTAGTTTCGAATTCATCCTGACGAGAATCGTTGAAGTTTGTGAGCAAATACTTGCTGGCGATGGTGGAGCAAGCAGGTTGCGCAACCTCTCGAAACAATGCTTTTGCCATCCACCAGGAACGATCGGTGCTGTCCTCGGTATTGCAGGTGCTGTATATGTGTAGCAAGCAACCAGTCTCCTTTGCGGGTTCGGTGAAAGAGTTCCAGAGATTGAAGCAACAGTTGTAGTGCTGGAATTCGGGACAGAAGGAAAATGCAGCTTCTTCCAAAACGTCCATCATCGCCATAGCCGAAAGAAAATGAGAAGAATCGGTCTTGTCGAGCGAAGGATGGTTGACTTGCAACAGATCGAAAAGACGGCCGAGATAGGGGTTCATAGTGTAATGTACGATGAGGTCGTTGAGGAGAGAAATACTGATGCGGATAGGAGCGAAAGATTTTCGGATAGATCCAGGAACATGATAGAAGCCAACGCTAGTCAGATAAGCTTCGCGATAAGCTCGAAAGTCGTCGAGGCTTTGCAGTTGGTCGCCTATTTCGAGCTTGAGTTCGACAGGAAGGCGATCCAGGTAATTGGTGACAAATGACGGGCTCAGGTCGAAACAAGAGACAGAGGAAGGGGATGATATGTTGGAAGAAGAAGTGGACATGTCGGCGATGTTTTGCTCTGGATGGATGATTTGAATATTGGGTTAATGCTAGTAAGGTAGAGGGTATCTCAACTACTAAATATGCATTCACAGAACGATTCACATAGAAGTGTAAAAGCTAAAAACAGCACTCGCCATTCTTCATTCCAAAGCCAGAAACTAATCAGCGCTTTCTGCACTCCTGCTCCCGTTATCACATCAACATTCCAGTGATTCAGTTCTTTGTCTCCACCGTCAAAGCGTTGCGAACTTCAAATCGATGGTCGATCATGCCAGGGCGATGGAATCAGAGAAGAAAGGGATACAAACGAAATAGAAATGGAAAAATGCAGACAGAAATTCAATTAACTCCACCGTTTGTCCTGATCCACAACGCTTCTATTGCTTCAAACAACGCCCACTTCATCCTACACTGCTCCTGTGATCTGAAATAGATGGCAAGCCTCCTTGATAGAGGAGTCGAATCAACGAGAGATGGATTTTGTGGATTTATGTAGAAGCTGGGTGTGAAATGGCGTAATCGACATCGTCCGTATCAACCTTCGCTTCCGTGAACCATCCTGCCTTGCAAGCGGGGTAACTGCCGACTCTGGACTGGGGGGTAGCAAACAGACTTCCGATCCTCTTGACATCCTCCGTATCAACCTTCGCTTCCGTGAACTATCCTGCCTTGCAAGCGGGGTAACTGCCGACTTTGAACTGGGGGTAGCAAACGGGCTTCCGATCCTCTTGACATCTTCCATATCAACCTTCGCTTCCGTGAACTATCCTGCCTTGCAAGCGGGGTAACTGCTGACTCTGGACTGTGTGGGGTAGCAAACGGACTTTCAATCCCTTTGTCATTCTCCGTATCAACCTTCGCTTCCGTGAACTATCCTGCCTTGCAAGCGGGGTAACTGCCGACTCTGGACTGTGGGGGGTAGCAAACGGACTTCCAATCCCTTTGTCAAGCGCAACGAACACCTAGACACTGGCAATGATCGTTGTCCTTCCTGATTCCCGAGGTCATGTGTGTCGTAGAGGGAGGGGAAGAACTGGAGCGTCGCTTTGAGACTGTCGGGTGGTCGCTTTGGTTTGGAACGGTTTGAGTGAAAGCTGAATGGTTTAAGGTTGGAAAAAGAAAAGCCAGGAGTGTATTGTTGAAATGGATCTGTGGAAAAAGTGGTGAAGCGGGGGCTTTCTACAGTGTGATGATGATGATGTTTTTTTTTGAATAAGCGTGCCGCAAAATCTTCAAGTCGCGTCACCACACCAAAACTAGGATGACCCGGATGCAGTGCAACGCCACAATAAAGCCACAGCAACGAAATATCGGTGCTACAACACTCCAAAAATATGTCTCAACGGCCTCAACATTCCAGTGAATTAATGTCTTGCCAACTCCGTCAAAGGTTTTCGGGCTTTCAGATCGATGGAAGATCGAGCCAAAGCGATGAAAGCAACGAAGAAAAGGATGGAACACATCTATTGTTGAATAATTCTAACGAAAACCTAAAAAATTGGATATTTAAACAGCTAGAAAATGGAAATAAAGGCAAAAAACAAGGTACAAAAGCCAAAGCCCTCCAATGCAACCCAACCCAATGCAAATGCAAGAAACTCCAAATACAGATCCATAAAAAAAAACAAAAAAGGAACCCACTGGTACTCCATCGCAACGGCCAGTCTCTCCGTCTTAGTGATCGTATACATTCATCCATATCAAAGTTGTTCACCGAGTGACGGTGAACTAGGGGGGCGATGACAGCGGGGTGTATAGTCACAGACCTTCCATGGACATCCGGAATCCATGGCCAGGAATTAGAACAACCAAAAAACAAAAGAAATAACCAACGGCACTGACTGAGAAAACATCAAACTGACGAGAGATGTGACCCGGCTCGAACTGCAACTTCCGCCAAAGGCCATTCTACTGAGGTCCATCAAGGGGACAACAGGAATATAGAAGAGCATTTCGACCTTCCGTTGTATAAACAGAAGCGTGCGCAGAAGGATAGTAAAAGAAAAAAACAAAATACCGTAACTCCGTTGAAAATGCAAGACCTCCCTTTCATAAACCGTAACTCCAGAATGCAAGAAAAAATAACTCCGACAATGCAATGCAAGAAACAAACTCAGAACAACACAAAACAAATCACCTACCTACCCTCACCCAAAACTACTCACGATCGAATGGCGGATTAGGAGTGGGATGTCGAGGACCCTTATCCCAAGGGTCCGCATCACCGGAAGAATCAAGGTCGGAATCCTCCAAGCCTGTCCCACCCCCGTTCTCCTCCCGTGGCTCAACGTTCTCCTGTTTAACCAAACTGTGCATTTCTTGCAATAAATCCTTGACGGCCTGGTCATTAGGATTATGTTTAGCGCGCTTTCTCAAAAAGTCGCTGACAAGAAACATGTCTACCACGGGGCTTCGCGGTCGTCTCCGGCTTTGGCCCGCTCCAACATTATCCGATCTCGGGACGTTTGGTGCTCCGGCGAGAAATGGCACTTCGGGTTGATGAGGGCCCAGAATTTCCGCAGCAGGTCCGTGGAATTGAGATTCCGGCCGGTGGAGACGTCCACGGTTGACAGAAGGTGGATCAGTGCGTCTCTCTTCTGGTCGAGGTCGACGGGCATTACTGCCCTCTGGCCTCGCGGTGTCAGGGAATCTCGAACCGGTACCGGCGAAGTGCCCAACGCGGAATCGGCGACTATGGTTCTCAGCGCCGGATCCACCGTGCGGGACAGGGGCTCGGAACCCTCTGTCGGCAGCTCGTTGTACTTGCGGAGCGCCCTGTAAGTCCCTTTGTACTTCTTCCTCCACGCGGCGCGCAATCTCGTGTTGTCCACGCCCACCAGTTTGAACGGTCTGGGTGGCACCGTCCCTTCGTCCGCCGCCCTGAGGATGGCCTTCTGGTTCGCCCGCCCTTCTTCGAAATTGGGCAATTGCAGTGCCAATCGTCGAAAGAAGTCCCCTGGGACCACTCTCAGCTTCTTCTTCAGCCCTTTGATGCGGCGTTTCTCCACTCGTCCTTCGAACTCCCTCCTTGAGAGACACCTGGGAAAAGGTGTCACTGAGTTCGTCGAAAGCGGTACACCAATCGTCGTCGTCATCGGAGTGGGAGAGAGCTCCATCGGCGTGACGGGCGGCTCCATCGGCGTGGGAGGGACCTCCATGTGTGTGGGGAGGCTCTCCAGTGGAGGTGACGGCATTCGTGGGGGGGGCGGCTCCATCGGTGTGGGAGAGAGCTCCATCGACGTGGGAGAGACCTCCATGAGTGTGGGGAGGCCCTCCGGTGGAGGTGACGGCATTCGTGGGGGGAGCAGCTCCGTGGGGTCCTTCTGTGGGGGGGGGTCCTCCTGTGGCAGAAGGCTCGATGGGTGCACCTTCAGGCCCACCTTCTTCCTCCTCTTCGTTACCCTGCTGCACTGGTCCTGGAAAAACCCCGGAAGTAGGTGCGCTTTCGCTACGCGTTGGATCCGAGCGCGTCCTCGGTGCCTCGAAGTCGCCTCCTGAAGAAACTGTCTCGGGCTGGGAATGGGCTCGACTAAGACACTGTTAATACACATCATACAACAATAGCAGGAATCCCTACCGTACCTTCCATTATGAGCATTGTTACTCGTGTCGGCAGAGCGAGCCGCAGCATCTGCCATCGCTTGCCGGAGATTCATCGGCAACTGTGCCGGGCCCTGATCTTTCTCCTCCCTTCCATAAAAAGCACTATTAAAAGGAATATAGCCTTCGTATGTAAGACGAACGCATTCTTGCGCATCTATCGCCTGGCGGAGGCCTTCAAAAACAGAGGACTCCAAGTGCTCGCTGAATCTGGTGCTAAAAGGAATGGTGGGGTGGTAACGGAAGTCCTCCCTCCTCCAACTGAGCTTGGCGGTAGCGAAATCGACCACATGGCCAATTGAACCGGCCCTAAGAATATCCATTTGTTCCCATTCTGGGAACCACTCCAAAACATCTTCCGGTACCTTAAGATTCCGAGCTTGACGCAGTATCTCCGCAGCATCAATTTTAGGGAGTATGTATTCATTTCTCTCCCGGACAGTTTGTGTGTCGCCACGACCATCGTGACGTTTCGTGTAACTATTGCAGGCCCCGGCGTAACTCCAATTTCGAAAGATCAAAAAGGGATCGCCAGACATAATAGGCGTCGGGAGTTCTCCTGGTCCAATCGGCATCTTCCAAATAAACTGGAACCATTCCTTTTGGCCTTGCCTTTTTGACTGACCATATCGGTCGTCATAGTACACCGCCCGAGGTTCCTCCCCTATCTTGAAGGGACACTCTTGCTGGACTCTGGCGATCCAACTCTCTATTGTGGGTGTCGGTGGTGGTGGTGGTGGGAGATGGTCCAATCCCCACAAGAATTCCGCCTTTTCTTCCTCCGTCGCGGCAAATGTTCTTATCGAGTCTTTCAAATTAGCAAAGCAATCTGGATAGTGGGACTCAACTTACAAGGCGGATGGAACTTATTCTTAAGAGCTTGACACGCCTTACCAATGTAACCGAAGTTCTTAATGGGTGAACCCAAAATGTGAGTTTCTGGAGCATAGTCGCTCCAGTTCACAGCCGTTATCCGTTGCCTGGTCAAGCAACCTGGCGCGTTCAGATAAGCCCTCGCGACTCGGCTATACGGCTCCCGGGCCTGGCGAAATGGTTGCTGTCTTCTCGCGGCTGCTCTTACCATGTTGACGGTGATGGTGATGGTGGTTTTGATGGTGGTGAGGGTGTTGAAGGTCTTGAAATTGTAGTAAAAAGTGATGCTGCGTATACGGATAATGTTGAAGAACGCGAGTTGGGGGCCTGCACAAAAGAGTTTTCTGCTTGTCTCTTGTCACACAGCTAGTACCAATCGAGACAGGTCAGTGATCTCGATTGCAATTGATCAGTTATTCATGTCGATGAAAGCAATCTGTCGGTAAATGAAGTTCTTCTTTCCACAACCGCTGCATTATTCTAATGAAGTAGATTTCATCGAACCAACCCATAGCCTTACGTGGTTGACAACTAAATCTATCGGAGTGGTGCTTGAGAAATGCGAAATGTGAATATCCGTTGATCCAACGCTCGGACCTCCACCAATATGAACTAGTCAGCCTCAACTCGGTTGGAGTAAATGAGATCCCAAATACCGACATCGACCCTGTTGTTTAGAATCCAAAGGTTGTCGGTATACTCCTCTGTTTTGCTAGTGAGTTTACCATTTTTTCCTTTCACCTTTCGGGTGCCTGAACGTTGGAAAGGCACGACCTGACATGGTAGAAGAATAGAGTCTGCTTCGACCACCATACCCTCATTCGGATTCCTATCGGGAAGTTTGCAAAGCGGAACTTCGGATCCTGGGTTGAACTCGATTTGATCGCTGTATCGGAGTGGTTCAAGTGGTTGAAGGTAGGCGAGATAAGCGTCTTCAAAATACTCAGGAGGACAATGTTTGGGGCTTGCCGAAAAAGATGTCCAATGTTCCCGCTTCGGAAGTCTAACTCGTATCAAGACCTTCACGAGTCCAACTCGAATGCCAGGGAAGCGTGTGGGAAGCATTTTAGTTTCGCAAAGTGCATCGTAAGCATCGCTATGAATAAAGATCACAGAGTCGTTCCTGGGTTTAGAGCTGTGTGGTCCTTTCATGTTGGCTGAACATATGATTTTGTGGCTTTCCACGAGGTTCTCTTTCTGCACAGCAGAGGACGTGATGACCATAGATGACCAGACCGATGCCTCAAGCATATTTACTTGTGCTAACGTGATACCAGACAGTGGGGAAGCTTGCTGGATCCGTTTTTTGGCAGCTCTTTCTTCAGCTTGTCGGGCTGGTTTGGCTCTTGATTTCGGTTTCGGTTTCTCTTTGTTGTTGGCTGAATCGGGATCCTCGACCGAAAACTCATCGCTAAGGAACTGTTTGACCGCGTTGGGAGATCAAGAACTTTGGCTATCGTTTCCAACGAGACCTCTCCGCGAAGTTTTGGCTCACGAACCTCGGACTTGAACGCTCTTCCTTCTGCCAGTGCTTTGTCTACAACAGCTCCTTTAAGAGTAACCGGTGCAGGTATGAACCATCTGTCTTCTGTGGGATCTTTGGCCTTCTCTACGTCGATTTCCTCAACCGCATGTTTTGCGTTATGGCGTTCTAGACGAGCGTAATAATCTGACAAAGAACCACCGCCAGCTCTGTTCAACTTCGCAGCGAGCAGTCTGTGCTTCTTTGTTGCATACAACGAAAGTGCTTCGGTGATCTCTTCTTGAAACTGTCTATCTTTCGCAAGTTGCTCCAAATTGATCTCTCTCATTCGGACAGCCCATTCACGGGTGTGGAAGTGAAGAATTTGTTGAGTTGTGTTCTTTCTATTGGAGTGCCGATACGCTTCCTTTATGCCTTTATGAAGTGTTTCGCCAATTTCCGATGAGTATTGCTGCAGGTACCCAAACTTTTCGATTGTAATCGCAAAATGCTGAAGAAGATGCAACTTTGGAATCTGCCATGGGTGTGATTTGACGTCTAACGCCTTGATCTCTGCGTCGGCAACAATCTGCCAGATGCGCTTCAAAGCTTCCTCTTCGTCGTACTTCCAATCGGCCATTTCAGCGGTCTGAAGACCACCAAAAAGCCCTTCTCGAACCTCTTCTTCAGAACCATTTTCCACAAGCTGCTTGAGCTGGTTGCGCAACACAGTAGCGCTATGTTTCTTCTTTTTAGCTGCCACGGTCACCGCATCAGTCACGGTCGGACCAACATCCTGGGCCTGAGGTTCCTCATCTTCAACATCTTCATAACCAGCGTCGTCATTTTCCATCTCCTCATCGCTATCACCTTTCTCCTGCTCGGTGAGAGGCTTCAACATTTAAATGTCTATTTCCGTACCGTCATCGAACTTCTTCTTTGCGAAGCGATACTCGTGCCCAAGGGTTAGTTCGTTGAACGACAATTCTAAAAAATTGCACTCCCCCCCGTAAGGGGGGAGTGCCGGACAGCTCAACACCAACTGGACAGCTCAACACCAAGCGCCGTTTGGGGTGATTACTAAGCGAAGTGGGTCGCCATGTGAAGGCATCAAGCGAGACATCTCGACCACTCGACACTGTCGAGGATCAGCAAAACAACACCTTCAACATCTCACCACCACAGCTTCGCATATCCATAATTAATGAGAGTATGCTCATTCTCTTCTCCTTCCTGAGTACTACAATCCATCACCAAAATTATAATGGGCAAAAGTGCTAACATATCCATTTGCAGGCAAAATGCAGTCAAACACCATCAGCAACAGTACCTACCAGAACTACCCCCCCTCGCAACGCTTCAACGTAACAAACACCATACACTCCGAGCCCTCCTTGCACTATTTCTCGGCGACGTTCGATAGTCCTTTCAAAGACAGCTTCAGGAGATTATCATTTGTTCAAGGGATTCAGGGAAACATTGGGATGGTTGGAGGGATTGAAGGATCAAGAAGGGCGTCGAGTTTTACAAGATCTCCGCTCACGACAGCAATACCCGCTCACGACAGCAATACCGGGACCCAAAGGACATTACTTGGTATATAATTCAATCAATTGGACAGTTCTCCATCGTCTTGTCGCTTCAGTCTGCTACTCTAACATCCATACCCGTCAATTTCACCAAGATCCTCAAAGTATCGGTACTCCTCCTCCTCCTCCTCCCCCTCGCCCCCAAACTCAGCCTCCCACTTCTCCATGATTGCAAAGACTCTATCCTCCTCCTCATTCTCTAAAGGAAGAATAGGAGTAGCGTCTGCAGTAGGAGTAGCATCGGCAGCAGTAGGACCCGTATCGGCGGCAGGGGCAGGGGCAGCACCAATTACGTTCTTTTTCCTTCGCTTTGGAGGATTCTCAAGCCGTTCTCGTACCTTCCTGTCCCGTTCTCGTTCTTTTTCCCCCTTCTTGCGTGCCATCTCAGCTTGTTTCTCCTCTCTCGCTCTTTTCTTCGTGAGATTCTCGGCGTCTCTTCGTATCCGGGCATCAGCTTTCTCAACCACTTTTCGAGCTTTCTCCTCCTCATTGCTGTATCGTGTCACTGCCATGGCACGCCCTTGGCTTACATACACGGCACCTCCAGCTTGTATGTGTCGGCCCCCATCTTTCCTACGTTCCTTTGCTGCCCGCACTGCAGCAGTTGTTGTTGCCATATGCTCAATAGCCAACCCACCCGCGGCAGCCTGTACCAGCGAACCCTCCACACATAGATAAACTATGTCTTTCTTCTTTGGGCTCATATCGCTTGCGTCAACAATCTCAAGGACCGTATTGCAAGTTCTAGCCAAAGATCTGATGGTCCTGGGAACCGCTCGGCTTGCCTCCTCAGTTTGCTCCTCAGGTTCGGGTGTTTTTTGAACTTGTTGACTTGGATCTTCCTGCTGGATTCCATACCGAGCGGCAAGCATTCTTTCTGGCCCAGAAAGCTTTCGAGCTCCTTCCGGTTCTCTTACAGTAAGAGTACCACCAACTGGAATATCAAGAAGCCCTTCCAATCCAGCGGCCTTCGGGACAGCTTCCATAGCTTCTAGCGTTCTCAACCGATCCTGGTTATTCTTCCAAATATCATGCTCCTCGGTGGAGGAAGTGATAGCGGCCTCTCTGATTTGTGATAGAGCAACCTCAGGGCAATGGGGTACGAGTCCAGTTGCTCTGAATGCCGAGAGAATTGTACTGACTTTGAGTGTTTCGAGTCTGATCTGCTTTAAATTTGCGAGAAATTCAATTTTGTCAAAAACAGGTATACCATCACGGGTGGACCGTTCAATGGCAAGGGTGTGTTGATGCTTATATGGCTGGAAAACCCGTACATCGAGAGGCTGCATGATATGAGTAGAATGCGAGGGTAGCCGATAGGGAATAATCTTATTATCCCAACAATACTGAAGAAAGTCAATAGTTAAATGAGAGCCATGCCCATCAAATACCAGCATTCTCCATGTCCCTTTAAGATGTGGTAAAGTAAATTTATCCACATGCTTAATCCAAAGTATTGAGAGCTCATCATTAATATATCCGGTTTCTGAGACCGCAATATAAAAATCACCATCCATCTCATTTCCAACATACCACCCTTGCTTATGAATAAAGCCCGGCAATATAATCATTGGTGGAGTGAAGTATCCCCCAGCACCAATACACTCAATTATTGTAATTGATTCTCGGCAACTTGCAGTCCCTACATTTTTATTAGTTATAAATATTATAAGTTTATACTTGACATACCTAGGGTTGCGACCCGGTCAGGATCTACTGTAACAATCTCCTGGTCTCTACCAATTCCAACACGAAATCCAGTCTCGTCAAAGTTTAATATATCATTGGGATTGATATCAAACTCCTTGCACATCCTTTCAAACTTTTGATACCACTCCTTAATTATTTCTGGCGACTGCTGAAACTTCTTCCTATTAACATCGATGGAATGTTGCTTTTTGACATGGAAGTCAGGGTGTGCTTTTAACCATCTTGATGTCCATTTTGTTCCCGCTGTTGGTGTCTTTCCAGACCCCGAGTGCGCTTTCCGTAAGAGAGTGTTGGCGGCCAGTGTAATGGTGGACTTCATTGGTGTCACGCCAGTATAATCCAATCGCCGTAGGAACTCACATAAAGCAAGATCTTGCTCATCATTCAACAATCTGTTGGTGGGATCGCGAGTTGATTTGGACTTCCTTCCATTCCATCGCCTGCAAAACTTGTCGTAAGGGAGGTCATGATCTCGGGTGATTTGGCGTTTGTTGACTTTGGAACGTTCGCTGGGACTGAGGTCTGAAAAATGTGCAATTGCAGCGCAAATTCTCTGTTCAACACTTCGGTATGGCTCTTTGATATGAGGCTTTAGTGCTAAGATTGCCGGAAGTGCACTAAAGGTTTAATGACCCTGAACCGTTAGCGAAACTGCCAGGCAATCGGTAACCTGCAGGAAAACCGTTAGTGACATGCCGTTGCGCCGTTTCTAGCTTTAGTCGCATGTAGCACCCGAAGTTGTCTCCAAGAGGTGTCGGTTTAGCGATCGCTAACCTGTGTGTTCTAAGGACACTCCTGGTTTAACGTCGAGTAGCCAAGTCTATTGGTCAAGAAACGATCTCATGGTGCTCATTTAGTGCTTCGGTACAGCTTCAGTGACGACTAAACGCTACATCGCTTTCGTAGCGATATCGGGAAAGTGAGAATGCCGCCAAACCGCAATAATGCCTTCAAAACGCCCGAGCTTGGAAACTAGCAGTTCGGTGCCACGACACCAAGCGCAAGCTCCCAATTATCCATGAGATCAGTGTCACTCACAGAATCCTCGGATATAGCCTATGTAGCCACATAGATACTTCTTAGTACTCATTGAGAGAGTCACGGTAATTAAGAAGCCAAATTAGAGCATACACACGGTCGTTGCGTGGAAATGAATTCAAAACGAATTTGCAAAACAACGGTATGGTGAGCTTGTATTAAAGTTTTAAAAGCGGAGGTCATGGGAGTGAGGTTTGAGGCGGAAAGCTTTAGTACCTAGATCGTTGCAATGAGAACGTTATCACGAACAAACGGGGTGACATAACTAGCGAGTACGAGTTCTACAAGGAAAAGATCATCCATTTTCACCCTCGGTAGCCCTTGACGTAGCAGAACCGCGATTGTTACCACTACTATCACTTGTTGCGGCCTGACCTTCTATAACCTTAGATACCATTCCATCAGCGACTTTTTTATCCTTCGAGCATGCTGGCCGGACGATTTCCTGCTCGTTATAGCAGATGTCGAACCCTTCCCGGAACCTTCGTTGCGTCTGAACTTGGTGTAGATCTCTATCCATCAAAAGGGTGCGCCCAGCATGTATCATCAAATAATGCGCCTGGATATACTCTTTGACCAGAAAGTCCTCGATAACCCATTGACTAGCCTTAGCCACATCTCTAGAGACTCGGATATCCTCCTTTCCCATGTCCTGTAGGATTTCCAAAATCAGTCGATGGAAGGAGCTCGTCGAAAAAACGAGACCGACGTCCTCCTGGTATCTCTCGATTTCCGCCGCAGGCCTATCTGTTAGAAGCAAGCAGAGTCAGTAAATCGTTGCTCCCACAAGCAGCTTGCGGAGTACTCACTCCTTCTCACTTCACGAAAAAACGCAGGAGTAGGAACCCCTTTGGTACCCGGGCGCCAAGTGCAGCCCTTTGGGAGTTTCTTGGAGGGGAGAATTGCGAGTTTCTTAAAGGACTTGACGGTTGTTCTTTTGTGCGTATTTCGTGATGCTGGAGGGCGTGATGCTGCTGGGGGCTGTGATGCTGCTGGAGACCGTGCTTCACTGCGGGGTGGTGTTGGAAGCTGCGTCGGTTGAGGTGGTGTTTGAGGCATGTCGAACTTTGAACGTTGAAACTCGAAGAGTGGACCTTTCGATCGGTTGTTATATAAAACCAAGCTACTGCCTTGCACCTGCACAGAAATCAACATTAATATCCACTCTGTCGACATCCGCAAGCAGCAACAACCACAGAAAGACAGAAATGGCAAAGAGAAAAGGTAATCAATCAACTTGAAAGTAAGGACGAAGGAATGCGAGCTAAATATGTGCTATTAACAGCGGAAAGCATTAATGCTCCAAGGCGAGTGTCGGCACGGCAGAAGGAAATCCATGAGGACGAGCTACGGCGTTATCGGGTCCTAGGATTAACAGTACCGCCGGAAACTCTCGACAAGTTCATAGAAGTCCTAGGGGAGCAAGGTGTACACGACATCATGACCTCCAATACACCGACTACGGCAACAATCGTATACCAGGGACGAAGATGGGAAGTAGGAGAGACGACAGTAGAACCGTACAGTGAAAAGAAGCAGGGACTCTTCCAAAGCGAAGCGGCAAGAACGACAAGCAGTGAGGGAAGTAGAAGCACAATACAAGAACCCGGAGAAGTGAAGGCAATTGAGATTGTGCTCACCAACGTAGTGGAGGATGTCGATATCCAGGATTGTAGTAATTTGGCGCACCAAC
>ML120018.1:11615-21973 GCA_003788565.2 Ascobolus immersus RN42 | reverse complement strand
TTTTGAAGTGCTGGTTCAGGATAAAGGTTTGTGGTGGACAGATATAATAGCAGATGGATGAGTGCCAGTAATCTTGTTGTGATTGATATCTAGCATAGAGGGAACTGTACAATACTTATAGTAGAATCCTTAATGCCACATATACTTGAGAGAGTATTCCACCTGGCTGACTTCCAGCTCATTCCATGTAGTTGAGGGTATTGGCACCCCCAAGCGAGGACAAGCGACGGCATATTTCCAACAAGTGGTATACGTGTTTCATCCATCTTCGAACGATCTGGACGCTATTCCGCACTGATCAAGACAAGTCATCATTTCCACATCAAAGTGAGGATGTTACAAGACGTCGTAACGGAGAACTGTGTAGGAGTTGCCTTTACCATAGAGACATCGAAGGCATTTAATCATACCCCGCAAGGATAATTATTATTCATACATTCCCATTAGTACACGTACTACTATTGGCACTTGCCAACACCTGAAATTATAGGCACATGGAACGAGGAAGTTCATGGACGAGACAGCGATCACCAACACACGTGTGGGCCTAATTAAGAAACATTAACCGTGTTCTCCTGTAACACGACGAGCATACAACATTAAAGCGCACCAGATACGCACCACACGGGGAAGAGGTACGATTCCAGCCTGCGAATCGTACGAAACCGAAATCCAACGCGTTTCAGTATGAACGTTTTCTATTGCTTACGAAAACATCACGCAATATTACAAGCCAAAGGGGATGAGCTTTGACACGAGCCGCTGAGTACCGGCGTACCATTGGCTTTCGTGAGATCGTAGCGATACATTTGAGCGGTGACATAAGCTTTTTCCGTGGAGCATGTCAAGCCGTAGATATGCTTCGCTGGTGGCGGTAATTCGTACATTAGGTGGTAATCGGCATGCGGAAACTACTTAACATCTTGTCGTACAGCATCTTGGCCATGTTGTTTGATTGTGAATGCGGTGAACGCTACTCGTGCCAACGCCTGCCATCACCTGGTTGCATTCTCGTGTGGACCTTTTCCAGTTTCTGATCTTTTGTGGGAAACCTGAAGGTCGGCGATCGTAGCCCAGTCTGTTGAGTTTGCGAAAGTTTTTCGGTGTATATTTGCCGTGCTGGTAATAGTTGCTTAAGTAGATAGTACTCGTTTACTGTGCTACAGTAATCATGTAGAGGTTAAGCGTTTTCTCGTAGCGCTGTTCCTTTTCTGTCTGTTTGGGCGATCTAGAGGGTGGTAGTCGCTGCTCGTGAACCCTCCTGCAATTCTTCCCAGGCGACGGGCTGCACTGAGACGTAGTGGCAGTCTTTGAGTCATGGATGCAGTTTGAGATTGATTTGTTCCGCATGCTCGTACGTTCACCTCGGCGGACTCGTCTTGCCACGGGAAACTTTCGCAGCTTTATTTGCGTAATCATATGGATTCTACTCTTGTCCTAATGTTGTACTTTCTTCTCGTAGCATCGTATTTACAGGTGCATTTCTGCAGTAATTCCGTGATGGAGCGGCGTAATTATTCATGTAAATGTTCTCGTGCACTTGGATGGCGACGGCTGGTATAGGTTTGGTGACCGCGGTTTCTTTCTGTTATTTTCTCGTATCCGTCTTCTCGTATCCGGATACGTTGCAGTGGAGGAGCATGTCAGAACTAAACTAGTTGCGTATGTAGATATGTTGGGAGATTGAGAAATGGCAATGGTATCTTGCTATCTGCGATTGTCCCTGAAGTCTCATTGCTTTAAAGTTTAGACAACCCGAAGCAGGCTATAACTGAGTACAGCTCGATGCTGTAATGCGAGCACGTACATGAGATCAAGCTTGAACAAAGAATACGTTACAGATTCAAATATCAAATGATGCTACCGTATGAATACCAACGCACGAGACCCAATCATCATCCATACGCATCAATCGCAAAATATTTCACGAAAGAATCTATCTCTATATATTTATAACAAACCACAATCAATCAAGCACGCTCTCCGCCCTCCATGCTGGCTTCACAAAACCAACACAAAGGGGACGCGACGACCTATGCTTAGAATAGGGAACTGGAAGTTCCACACGAAAGTTCTGAAGCAATTACTTAGTAGTAGGCCGTATTCCCTTCCTAAAAGCATGCACAGCCCTCATAGCCAGGCCACGTCCGATATCTAATCGACACTCCCAGAAATGACACGCCCGGTAACCATGGAATCCGCTCCCTCATTACACCTCCGTAGCATACAAAGGAAAGATCACAAACTCAAAGCACGCTACGAGAGAACAAACCAATACAAGTGAGATATTCGCACGAGTAGCAGACACCGGTCCAGAATTAGCAAGACGAAGATACGTAAGAAATCATTCAAAGCAGCATGCAGCACATACGAAAGGAAGCACGCTCACAATCTCCATCCATGTGCACACTCTAACTGCACCCGCCGCTAGACGAAGGTACGAGAAGAAGGAATATCGCAGAAACAAGAGGATATGCGTCCGAGTAGGTAGCATAATCTTCATCTAAGACGACTCGCCCTACTATTTCAAGTATTTGCACGGAACAGAAACCTTCTCCACCACATTTCAAAGCTATGCTAAGAACGATGCGCCGAAAAGTAACTCGACCTACGAATTGAAGCCTGATGACACAAAACTCACACGGACTGAAAATGAAACGGGGATGGTACTGGACGCGAACTCAATACAAGACGTCTACCTACATGTAAGGAAGAAAGCTTTACCACACCCAGTTCTCGAGGACATCGTCCTTCTACGCTTCATACAGAGACAAGACACACTAGATACAAACAACGCCCTCACGAGAAGTATTTTCAGCTCCAACGCACAAGAACAGAAGGAAAAAGCGTACGAAGAACGTCGCTACCATCCACTGGCACACATGTCTCCAAGAAATCGCACGTAGGAAGATACCACTCCACCACACTCCGACTGAATAGTCGAGTCAACGGTGTACGCCGCTGCCTTACATGCTCCACCCAGACAAGAAACACACCGGATGATGCAAGAGAGACCCTCACGAGAAGTCGTTACAGTCCCATCCTACATGGAGGAAACAAACGATCCGACGACGAGAGTGCACGAGCAGCGTCTTCTCCATGCACACATATCGATCTTCGAAAAGTGGAACGAAACATGATACCACAGCACAGCATCCCAACTCTTCCAACGTCCCGAGCGCACGAAAGCACCTCACGTCTTGTAGCCTGGTCACCAAAGACACGCACGAGCGGAAGGTTGAACGAGGATGGACATACTTCCCGCTCCCAGCAACGAGAACAATCATTCGAGTAGTAGTATGCTGCCTTCACCATCCACATGTCGTAAGTGGGGGAGTGTTGAACGCAAACAATGCTCGACAACCCACCGAAATCCAGGACCTGCAGGACAACGCAGAAAAGGACCCCTCACGAGAAGTAGTAGTTACAGCTCCAACCAACGATCGTTCAAGGGACCACCGTACGAGAAGCTAGCGTCTCTACCCTGAAAACATCCCAACGAGAACCACATTGTACGTAGCAACCCACCACGCAATTCCAACCCAGCGACAAAAACCACGGTCTACTACTACTTACAGCCAGATGGCGAGAACCTACAATTACACGAAAAGTAGATGAAATGGGGAAGAGTGCACTGTACATTAGCTGCAAAGTACGCACGAGACACAACGAACGAGATCGAAAGTAGCATGCGTATTCACCTACATCAACGATCACTGCAAAGAGGCCGAAGAAAGAAGAAGAAGATTGAGCACCAAACAATGGCCGGCAAAAGGTACACGAGTAGCCTTCACCATCAAGACCCCAGAAACGAACGCACGTAAGAGGACAAAGGAAACTGGCGAAGACCGAACGGGGATAGAGATTCAGAACCAAACCACGAAGAGCAAGTTCAACCCACGAGTAGCCTTCACCATCCACTCCCAAGAGACGAGTGCACGTAAACGTAAGAGGAGAAACAAAAGTGGCGAAGACCGAACGGGGATAGAGATTCAGAACCAAACCAACAAGAGCAACCCACGAGTAGCTCCACCATCCATACCCCACAGACGAACAGACGCAAGAGAAGAAACGAAAGTCGCAATAATGCACGGGGAAGCAAGTTACAATGGTTTGTTTGATGAAACGACACGAGTAGACCTCTAACCCAAAGCATCCATAACACGCAAAAACGAAAACAATTAAGAGGATTACTACACTCCGAAATTCCATCAAGAAGAACTACGTACCTGTTTCTACAACCCCTAATCCCACAAACACGCTCCTAAATTACTATCTACATCAAACTACCCTCCTAACGTCTCCTATCTACACTACCTACTTAACGCCCTACGTATCCCACCATCCTCCCTCCCTTCCAACCGCCTTATCATCCTCCCACGGATACCACCCGAAGTAACTACTTAATCATCCATAAACTCCCACCCCCTCTTAACCGGCGAGCTCACATGTATCACATCCTCCACCGCCTCACTATCACTAGTATTCGGCACGACCCTTCTCTTAACAACGACACTCCTCCTCTCCCTCTCCAACGCGAGCTGCTCGGCCATATTACTTCGCTGTTTTTTCTTATTCCGCTTTGGAGTGAAGACGGGGAGGTCGAGGAGTGCTTCTTCGGGAGCGGTGATGTCTTCGCCGACGACTGGACGGGGCAAGGAGCGCTGGGCGATGACTTCGCGGGCTGATAAGGGGCGCGAGGTCTTTGTGGGGGTGACGATGAGTTCTGAAACCCGCTGCGCAACTGGTGTGGACCAGACGGGATCTTGCGGTGAGTTTGATGGGCCGGTGGATATGCGGCGTGGCGTCCGAGGTTGTGGGAGCTCGGGTTCGGTTGGGGCAGAGGTCGCCGCAGGGGTGGATGTTGTAGGTGTAGGTTTCGTTTTGATGCCCATTCTCCAGGCCGTCAAGGTGGTCTGCCCCGTTGGCCTCCTCACCGGCCCTTTACTCGTCCTTGACGAAGTGCCGTATGTTATCGAAACTCTCCTTGTCGGTTCAGTAGCGGGTTTCTTTGCCCAAGTCGGTGTTTCCGAGCCAGAGCCGGCTTCGGTTTCGGTCTGAGAAAGTAGATGGCGTTTCGGTGAGCCCCGAGAGACTGTGGCGGGAGAGGCCCGTTTCCGAGGCGGGCTGGAGGCGGTGAGGGTTGGTAATCGTCGTTTGCGTTTGGGGCTGCCTTGTGAATTGGTGGAGGGAGTCGGGCCGCGTTTTCGAGATGGGACCGGTGAGGAAACGGTGGGTGTCGAAGGGGGGAGGGGGGCGCTGGTTATGGGAGGCGAAGAAGGCTGGAGATTCGAAGCGGTGGTGGGGCAGGGAGTATGTTGTCTCTGCACCGAAACCTCAGTATCCCTAGTAGCTGCCCGCCTTGAAAGCGAGAGTTGCAGCTCTCTGACAAGCTGATCTTCGACAGCGTGAGCGGAACTTCCAGCTGTGGAGGAGCGAGGGCGGGAGGAACGACGGGCACGTTCCCTGCTGCCATTCTCGTCGGGGGAGAGGGAACTCTCTGGGGAGGCGGGAGTTTGGGAGGCGGCTCTGGTGGGTTCCGATGATGACTCTGCTGAGGGGGTACGGGTGGTCTTGATGAGAACCTCAAACCCGCAGAGGTTCGCCGGGGCCGATGGTTTCCGTTTCCGTTTTGGCGGGCTGGGAGCAGCGTCCTCCATGTCGGCGTCCGAGTCTTCGTTGTAGTTTCTGGTGACTGTTGTAGTCCTCCTCTTTGGCCTCCTTTCCGATATTCCCGACCCGGCCATCTCTGTATCCGAGCCATCCCTTGCCGCTCTGCTGTCCGTTGTGGGAACCGGCGCTTCTAGGGTCGAGAGAGCAGCTGAAGATTCCGCGACGACCTTCCTCTTCCGAGACGTCGAAACAGATCTCCCACTCTTGCTACTCCCCACCTTCCTCGACCTCGACACAGACCGCCTCCTAACCCTTTCCCCCATGATACTTTCCCTCGTCGGCCCAATCCGCGCCGGCGGAGCCTCACTATCACTCGGATCCCAATTGGTACTACTCGTGCTCCGCTCCCTCCTCCTCGCGATTCCCTCCGAAGCAGTTCTCCGCCGAAACTTCCTCGAGCCGACGCCGTCCGGGAGCTTGAGGGGGACTGTTGTTGTGGTGGATGTGTTGGAGAGGCGGCGTACGGGGGTGGAGCGGCCGATTGATGCTGCTCTGCGGGGGCCGTCTGTTGTCTTGGTGGGGATCTTCATGGTTGCGACGCCGGTCATGGAGGTGTCGCTCGGGGAATCGACGTCCATCCTGTCCGGACTCGGCTCGCAGGTAGTTTTCGTTGATGCATTCGCAGCCGCTGCCGTGGCTTCCTCCTCGAGCAACGGTCCGTACCACTTCTTCTGCACCTCCGGCATCCCAGGTACCTCCACCGCAACGCCGCACCTTCTACAACCCCCCTTTACTCCGCCATGAATAACCCCCAACCCCCTCGCCAACTCAATCCGATCCCAGACGTCTTCCATAGCCCCCATAATACTCTCACCATTCAACAGCCGCCTCGTCGCCTGTATTTGTCAGCCTCATCCTAACCCTCAACCACTGATGCTTACCTCTTTATCCATCACCCGCTCCTCCTCCTCCCCATCATCACTATCCCACGCCTCCCCCGCCATCGAACTATCACTCCCCTCATCCGAAAAAAGAAACATCTCCGTCCAGTCCACCTCCGCCCTCGTCTCCTCAATCCCATGTGGCGTGTCCACCAAATACCTTGCGTGTCTCCTCCTCGGCGTCGCTTGCAGGTCTGGTTTCGCATACAAGCTCCCCTCCTTGAGCGCATGTCGAAGACTAATATGATCCGCGAACGGGAGATCGATCAACGGTGTGGTGGGAATCTTGAAAGCACCTTTCGTGTGCCATGTGTAAGGGAGGTGGAGGCCTGGGACGGCAGTGGTGCTGGGGTGGAGCGAGACTTGGTCGATGGAGAGTTCGCGGAGGTTGGGGAGGGAGGTGAGGTGCGAGTGGAGGAGGTCGAGGGTGAGTTGGCAGCGGCGTTCCCTTGCCTGCTCTCTCAGCGGCTTTGCTTGCTCGAAGGTGAGGATGTCGAGGTCTTGGGAGGGTTTGCGGCGGGGTTTCTTCGGGTCCTTTGGGGGTTTGGACTTGTCGGTGTGCCGTCGTTCCTTCGGGTTGGGCTTTTTTGCGGTCTCGGTAGGTTGACGACTGGTTGAGCGGGAGGTGTCGGTCGAGTTTGTCTTGCCGTCCTTCGGCTGGGTCTCGGTAGTCCGTGGGCGGAGGCGGGAGGGGAGGGGTTTGAAGCGGGAGCGGAGGCGGGGCGCGGTCATTGTGAAGAGAGGAATACTCGGTGCTGTACCAGTGATGGCGATGTTATGTGAATGATATTAGGGAGCAAGTAGTGGCGATAAAATCTACTCCTCACAACGGCCGTTAGCATCGAGGCCCATCTCTCCATTCCTCCACCATTGTCTTCGGCGACCGCCAGGAATGAGAGGAGATTGACTGGTCGCGTACCTGAGTAAATGCTAAAACAGGGGTATATCGCATCGTACAGCCTCAAACGCGGCGATCAGGTCGTTGCCAAAGCGATTGGCCTGTTGAGTGGTAGAGTGGTGGTGGGGGAGCAGGTGTGTTGGGCCGGAAGACGCGTTGCGGCGCGCGAATGAAATTTGGACGTGATGCGATGGATGATTCGAATGGATAAGATGCGATGGGGTGATAAGATGGCTCGGATGATAAGGGCGTTGGGTTCGAATCCTGGACAAGGACATTTTCTACCATCAATATTTTTGCAATTAACCCTCCACTCGTCCAGCGTCTCAACGATACGGGCAAAAACAGTCCGCTCCGTTTATTGGACCCGTTCGGCGTTTATGTTGAGATCTGTTGCTCTTCTTTCATCAACCGTGATACTCGTTTAGGAAACACCCAAGCTCTCAGCCTCTTGGCCCAAGCGTTTCCCTCCCCAGTTAGCGCCACATTGCTCCTTCCACTTCCGCACGGAACAACCTCCACCTCGCTGGCCCAACCCACCACATTTCATTCCGATCTTTACAACACCACAAAACAACAACCACCATACCCATCACCACACATTACTATCCCAACAAACATGCCCACCGCACCCCCAGCAAACAGCGCCGAACCTCTCATCCCCACCGATGATTCCCCCTCACCGAAAACCAATCTCAAAATCCTCCTCCGCCGCGCAAAAGACATAGCCGCACCCCCACCACCGGCTCCACCACCTCCCACCGCACCCCGAACAAACCGTCGCCATCCTCCGGACGAGCCTCGCCCCCTCGTCGACCCCTCCACCGCCCGAGAGGCCCCGTCCCGCCACCACATCCGACGAACCCACCATGTCGCACCTCGCCGCACCCTCGCGCCCACTTCACAGAAACCGGCTGCTCCTACTCCCCCTCCACCGCAGCCTCACGTCGACCCCACCTCCGCCACACCTACCAACCAGGCAGAGCTTCAGGCAGCCAAAGAAAGGGACGACTGGGATGTGGAATGGATTATGATGCAGAAGCGGATGGCACAACAAGTAGCCGAGAAGCAACGGAGGGCGCAGGAAAGAGTGTGGGTTTGGCTTGCGGGCGTGCCGGATAATGGGATTGGTTGTGGATTTTGTGGGGGGAAGGAGGGGGGATGTGGGGCTTGGTGTGGGAAGGAGTGGTTCCATTAGGGGGGGATTAGGGAGGATAGAGTAGGGGGGTAGGGAAGGATTGAGTGATAGAGGGAGCTGGGAGGGGGGTAATGTAGTATGGGGAGATTCGAGATGATTTTGGCGCTGCTTTGGCTGGAATTATTGCCTGTTTTGTGCTAGTGAGCAAGCGGAAATATGCAACACCTCAACTCCAAAATTCCATTCACGATGCTGTCGAAAACATCGCGCACGAAAGCACCGAACTCTGCCCACAATGATAGCCTCCGCAGGTGTCGCACCCCGTCTCCCCAACTCACACGCCTCAGCCTCGCAAGCCACCCACCGCGAGCGCCCCGCCGAACTCACCCCCCTCGGCCACTCCACCCGCCTCCTCATCCCCCTCCTCCCGGATCAACCTCCCCCAACACCACCTGCGCCTGCACCTCTCCTCCCCTCCACGCTCCTACCCCGCGAATACCTAAGCCCCAACCCCCGAGACCCCTACAACGACGAGGAGCCCTACAACGACGACGACGCCCTCCGCTTCTACTACCCCACCAACGAAGTCATCATCATTCCGCGAGCCGACATTTCGCCCGTTCCACCTGCAGCCAAAGTCAAGTACGGCTTCATCTCCTTTGACAAGGTAGTGCCTCCCTCGTTCGAAAATTGGTGGGAGGGGATGGAAGAAGCAAAAGTGTTCGTTTGTGGCCGCTTTGGAGGCGAGGATGGGTTTGTTTGGCTCACGGGGTACATGATCAGTTCGGACGAGGTGGAGAAGGGCGCGGATTATGCCGTTCGTTTACCATCTGCCGGTGCGGAGGGCGAGATGAAAGGGTATGTCAGTGAGGTGCCAGAGTGGGTTGATCTCCGGGAAGAAGTGCTAGTGAGGGTTGAGAGGGACGGGGGGTGGCTGGGCCGGTATGAGGGCGGGGAGAGTGAAGCGCTGGGGCGGCTTGTTAGAAGGAGGCGGAGGGAGGTGCTTGGGCTTAAGCCGGTTTATTCGGATACGACGTCTGGTAGGTTGTTCAAGAGGAGAGATGGAGATGCTAACGGGGGTAGATAGGAGGTGGATGCTACTCCCGAGTGAGGTTATGGAGGCGAGGGAGGTGGAGATGAGGAGGTTGATGAATTTGACGAGGAGTGAGCAGTTGGAGGAGGATAGGGCGGCGAGTGAGATTTGGGAGCGGTATTTGGAGACGAGGGTTCCGGAGGTGGAGAGGGTGGAGAGGTTGGTGGGGAGGGTTTGGGGGTGGTTGGATGGGTTGGAGGAGTTTGTCAGACACGGGGGTTGGGCTTCTGAGTCTTTTGTCTTATCTTAGTACGGTCCTACTCAAATTTATATCCAAAGGTGTTCTTAACCTTTAACTCGGAGAGGAGCAAGACGGATTTTGTTGCAATTATTTGTCGAGGGTTGAGGAGGAGATGTGCCGCTTTAGCGTTCTAATCACTACCTATTTCGGGTTAACCTGGAATGTACCGGAAATAAGCATGCAGCTAAGTACACCAGCAGAAAGAAAATCTTCAAATTATCCGCACTCCGGTACTCCATAATTGTTTTCCAACCCTCGAGCTCAACTCCTTGACAACTCCAGCAGAAATGATACCGACATCCGCTCTCCCCCAAGGCACTACGCACCCTTCCTAGCCCCTACTCCACTAACCTCCACCAGCGTTCTTCACCTCCCTCCCACCGCCTACCCCTCTCCCACCCCCCGGCTCCAACACCCTCCACCTCGAGCGCCCC